>QVOB01014008.1:0-34329 GCA_014839585.1 Pseudomyrmex concolor
AAAAGTCGTATTTAAGTGATTTTTTTAAATTGTATTAAAAATAGCTGTCTCTCCCTGATTTTCCGTGGCTCTCCGTGCCTCTCCATTTTCTTTCATAATTTTCCCTGTCTCTTTGTGCCTCTCTTTAACGAAAGGCATTGAGACCTAGACGTTCTCTGCGTCACTGGCTATGATCGACGTGTACAAAAGTTGTATGTAATTGATTTTCTTAATTGTTTTTAAAAAGGTGTCTTTCCCTGTGTCTCAGGGGTTTTTCGGGCTTCTCCCTTTTGTTCCGTTGCTTTCTTTGTTTCTTTGTGTCTCTATCTAACGAAAACCATTGATTTCTATACATGCACTGTCTCAATGGCTAATATCTGATTTTCACGAGTAAATGTTTTTGCGCGCACTGCATAATTAAAAAAATGAGATAATCGAACATATGACCACATGGTGTGATGCGTCTTGACGAGCTCTAGGAGTAATGAATTATTATTTTTTGATAGTAGGTTTAGAACGCCTGATTTTTACGATTAAATGTTTTTTTGCACCAGCACTGCATAAATTAAAAAATGAGATCGATAATATATCCAAGGCTCAAGTGTTTGTCAGTTGCGTCGCTTCTCGGCTTTAATAGCGAAGATCAAAGTGTAGGTGTTTTATTTTGTAGCAACGTAATGTTTGGAGATTAGTAATAGTAAGTGCAAGGAAAGTAACAGCGTTTTGTCGACGCTGTTTTGCAAAGTATTTTTGTAAGTATGTTTTTAGTATGTTTTTGTTTCTGCAGGTAGGTTTTTGTAGGTTTAGGTTTAGGGATGGTGATAGTTAGAAGGACAAATAATAACGCTTTTAAGTGGTACACAGTATTTATTATATAATATATATAGAATTGTGTGTATATTTTTCCGTCCCATGTTGTATAGATTGCGGACTGTCATATATAGTAAAATGTTCTGCTTATGGTGTGGTTAAAAAATATAGCACACGCATGTGTGGTGTGTGTGTGTGTGTGTGTGTGTGTGTGTGTGTGTGTGTGTGTGTGTGTGTATATGAGTAACTTTGTACGAGTAAATTTTAAGTATCATGTTTCAAAAAAAGAAATAAATGTATGTTTTTATTTATTTATTTATTTTTTTTGTAATTTTATTTCTTTATGCACATAGCACAGAATAAAACGGCACTTTGGTGGACATAGCACGAAATAGATTCATGTCCACTTGTGACGTACGTACCGACAAAGCGTTCGTGGATTACGTAGTTGCCAATGTGCACCACCGTAAGACATTGCGCTGACTTACGCGGCAAAACGATTACACATTTCCTTATGGGCCTGGCCACTCTCAGGCTTTTTTCTGGTGCGCACGAGATCGATGCAAGCGCCAAGCGGAATCTTGAGAAACGTCTAAAAACACGCTTCTCTTCTCGCATGTGATCGCTCTCTTTAATCTTATATGTACATAGCTACAAGACAAGATCGGAGATCGGAGTCAGTTGGACGTGAGAAAATAATAAGTAGCGAAACTGTAATCTGATTGAATCTAAACGCAATGGCTACGTCAAAAACTACCAACACGTACAACAGGCAAAATTGGGAGGATGCGGTAAATGAAATAATCTTTTTCCCAACGCAAATTTTACTTATATGACTGATAACCTTGTGCTAACGTCGTTCCGCTTTATTTCCCACTCTAGGAGTTTCCAATATTATGCCAAACGTGTTTAGGAGACAATCCATATATTCGTATGGTAAGTAATTTAGATTTTTCTTCTAGAAACAATTTTCTCAATTGTTTTTACACATAGAGACGTATATTCTGATTTGCTTGTAGACAAAAGAGAGGTACGGGAAAGAATGTAAGATATGCATGCGGCCATTTACGGTATTCAGATGGTGTCCGGGAGCGAGAATGAGATTTAAGAAGACTGAGGTGTGTCAGACATGCAGTCGATTGAAAAATGTCTGCCAAACCTGTTTGCTCGACTTGGAGTACGGATTGCCCATTCAAGTTCGAGACGCTGCCTTGAAAATCAAAGATGATCTGCCACGCTCCGATGTGAACAAGGAATATTATGTACAAAATATTGATAATGAAATTGGAAAAATGGATCCGACAACACCGGCAGGCGCTGTTGGCAAATCCGCCGCGGCTAGTGATTTACTGATGAAACTTGCAAGAACAAGTCCTTATTACAAGAGGAACAGACCTCATATATGTTCGTTTTGGGTAAAGGGCGAGTGCAAGAGAGGAGAAGAATGTCCTTATCGTCACGAAAAACCAACAGATCCGGACGATCCACTGGCTGATCAGAACATAAAAGATCGTTATTACGGTGTGAATGACCCGGTAGCGGATAAGCTGATGCGAAGAGCGGCAGCCATGCCAAAACTTGATCCACCTGAAGACAAGTCAATCACAACGTTGTACGTTGGCAATTTGGGAGACGTACTAACGGAGAAACAATTGCGTGATCACTTCTATCAGTATGGCGAGATTCGTTCGGTAACGATGGTTCCACGTCAGCAATGTGCCTTTATCCAATATACTCAGAGAAGCGCCGCCGAGGCAGCGGCGGAAAGAACATTTAATAAATTGATATTGGGAGGTAGACGACTCACCATAAAATGGGGTCGCTCTCAGGGAAGACAAACCGTATCTGCGTTGGAAGCTACGAGGGAGATTCTCGAACCTGTTCCAGGATTACCTGGAGCATTACCACCGCCACCGGAGAGTATGGGCAACAATTTCTTCAATCTGCAAACCACTTCTGGCATGATGCCACCGATGATGATCCCACCACCGCCGGTCACGCCTCAATTTATGTTCCCGCAAATGACCGCTGCAGCTGCAACACCGATTTTCCCTCCTGGTACAACACCTATACATTATCCGAGCCAAGATCCATCTAGAATGGGCGCATCGCAAGGTATCGGCAAGCCTTGGCCAGAGGAATAGATGTAAAACAAAAAGTATTTCTATATATATATATATATATATATATATATAAAAGTATTTATATATATATATATATATATATATACACACATATGTATGTATATAATGAATTTTTATTTAATTGTAAGCGATTTCAGACAGAAGATATATGTAATTGCATCTTTTTAACACGCAATAAAGACGAATAAGTTTCGTATTTTTGTCTCGACTTCTAGTTTCTACAATCTACGTCTCGTTAATATTTCGTCTTCGCTCTCAGCATATGTGATGAATTTTATAAATATGACGTAACAACACCTTGTTTCTTTATGTCCTATACTTACAATAGCTCTTTGTTGTGCACTTGTAGATATGACAACGGTATCGATTCGATATAAGCTCGTCAGTATGTACTTGGGATCCTTTTTAGTTTCCTTCTCACATTGAAAATGTGGCAGGACAACGAAGTCAGATTTGATGTTTCTCACTCGTAATTATAACATTTTTATTATACTCCTAATTAAATAGTTTTATCTCGTACTAATAACTATTTTGTTACTTGAACTTATAGACTTTTTGTATGCTAGAGAGAGAGAGATCAGTGAAACATGTGTAAAAATTCAATACCAAATGCACAGAGTAAAAGAATTCATAAATGTATAATATTAAAAGATAAAAAAGTATTGGTTTTTTTTTTTTTTTTACATGCAGTAACATGCAGCTGCGACCTGGCGAGCTTACTATCGACAAACTCGATATGATTGAAGATACAAAAGGCAATGCCGGTGACCTGGGAAGATTGATCGTCACAAATTTGAGAATTATATGGCAGTCCTTAGCTTTGCCGCGAATTAACTTAAGTAAGTTAATTAACTCTATTCATAAGACGTCGTTATACATATATTGTGTGCTCGTAATGTTTGCGCGCGTTTATTTAATTATATTTCTTCCAAAACATTTCTTCTAAATAGAAAGAAAGTTGTACATGTGATTTTATAGGTATAGGCTACAATACGTTTATCACAGCAACTCCGAAAATGCTTCACACGGTAAGTTCTCCCCCAGTACAAAGTATTTTCTGTTATATAGCGCGGTGAAACAATCATCCATTTATTTACCTAGATTTTCGTAGATTCAAGGCGGACATGTGCAAGCTCTTCATATACTGACTTCGTTTAAAAACAGCCGATATGAATTTATATTTACAAATCATGACGCTAAAAGTACGAGACAATATACTTCAGTTATAGGCGTTTACAGGTGACGACACGCAACTTTACATCACCTCTTTTCTTTCTCTTAATTACTCTTTACAAAACGCGTCCATTGCAGGGCTTACGTTTCGTCGAAGAGCTACAGAGAGATCAAACTGCGAAGCGGAATCATACGCGAGAATCGACTGATTTTATTGCCCCAAGAAAAAGTGCATTCTTCCGTACAGGATGTTTGGAATTTGTCTGTTGAACAGGTTTTTTTCTTAGCAAACCTCTTCTGAATTATCGAATCTTGGTGATCATTATCAATAATTAAATTGTCGTTGTAGGGCAATATCGGAACTTTTGTTATAACAAATATACGTTTGGTATGGTACGCGGACATGAATCATCAGTTCAACGTATCAATACCTTATCTCACAATTGAAAATGTAAGTCTTAATTTATGCGAATGTATTTTGTTATTTTATTTCTGTGAATTTGTTATCTTATTTATCTCGTTACAATTCTTTTCTCGTAACGATAGATTTTGTTATTTATTTATTTAGATAGAAAAGAGCGCGCGATATATAAAAATTTATTTTTTTCCAAGACTGTATAGTAAAACTGAACATGTGTAATAATTTAACGGATAAGAATTTATATTTTGCGCACAATAAATTTTTTGCAGATTACCATTAGAACATCGAAATTCGGACCAACTTTAGTAGTTGTAAGCACAGAGGCCAGTGGAGGATACGTCTTGGGTTTTCGCGTTAATCCTTTACAGCAGCTTCACGTTACTCACAAAGAGATCTCGATACTCCGTTCAGAATTCGAAAAATTTCCCATTTTTGGCGTCGAATACACATTTGAACATGAGGTATTTGATATAATTGATCAATAGACACTTTATTGCATTTGTAACAAGTTACATATATTGAGTATATACAAGTTACCATATGTTAATTGAAGATAGATAAAATTTTTTCATTTCGTTATTCGAATCAAACACTATGATTGCGACACTAAATTTTAAACGATACGTTGCTGCCGTGTGTTGAGAAAAGGAATTGTTTTTTCTTTAAAATTGCTTATTGTCAAATACACATATACACAATTTTTTATTATTAATTACACTGGTACAGGCACCGTCGCAAAAAGAAATTAATGTGGAACATTTCACCGAGATACAAGAGAATCAAGCTGAGATATCGAACGTTTTCGGATATTATTTCTCGGAGGGTGAGACGTGTCAGAGAAAGCCGAGTTTTTCGATTTACTTGGGACTCGCGGCGGAAGAGCCGAGAGAAGGCAGTACGTTGCAAAGTTTGTGGGAACTAGTGCCGTCGAATGTTAATTAATTGTCTCTTCTAACAATACATGCACAATGCGCCAGCAATTAAAATCAATTGTCTCAACTGACTGCCTTCGCGCGTCTGAGACGTTTGCACGTCATTGCGGGGAACGAGAAGAGTGACGAAAAGGGTAAAATCAACAAACATATCACGGAGATTTTTCAGTATTAAGTGTTTATTATACATACAAGCATTTTTTTACAATATCAAGTATTTGTTTGTTTGTTTTTTGTTTTTGTTTTAGACATGACTGTGATATTTAGCGTTCTTTTTGTTATTGTAATATTTAGAAATATTCTCTCGTATTCTATTTAATTATTATCGTTATTATTATGTATTCGTATATATAGAATAGCTTTTATGTATATATATATATGTATATATATATATATATATATTTATATAGTCTCAAAACCAAATCTAATAAAAATAGTATAAGTGTACATGTGACGCAGTGATAACATATATAATATGGTGTTCAGACGGTTAATAAATATATATTCTGTCGAAAAAAAAAAAAATAAAACTAATATAAATAAGTTTGTTACAATAAAATCGTAAAACGAATGAGAAGCGACTGCGGTTTGTTACAGCGTTGAAAAAATTTTTACAAGACAAGCGATTAGAGAAGAGATTACTTCTCGTGTGAGAAAACGAACGATAAAAACAATTAATAAATCTGTCACTGCATGGTTTCCTGCGTACTTAAACCACAGTTTTCTTAACGATCGAGAGACACACAGCGGTGTCAACGGTGACTTTGCAATGCTACATGTATCTGTACAAATTCGTGCGCTCTTCATACAACAACGCTCGATAAAAAAATAATAATAATAATCATGAAAAAATTGATTTTTTACTCTCTAAAATTGCCCGAAAAAAACAAGGCACAATGCTACGCAAATATGACCAAGAGAAAATTTTGAATTTCTAAAAACGCTGATTAAAAAATGCTCAACTTGCACCACATGCAGCTTGATGAAGTTTTTTAACGCTGGTTACGATAAAATGCGAATAAAATAACAGAGCAGAAGGAAAAGAGAAGAGAAGAAGGGAAATATTCTCGTACAAGAATAACAACAGCACGTAAAGTCTGTACACTAATCCTATCACTCTTCTAGTCCTCTCTCTCTCTCTCTCTCTCTCTCTCTCTCTCTCTCAATCCGTACTTTTCTAAATAAAACCTAGATGACAGAAATATATAATTTATTACGAAAATAAGAAACAACTTTATTCTTTATTCTCGTAATAAATCATCCTTCGCCAAACTCTATGTGATATCGCGCGAGTTTCGATAGGACAAAGCGTGAAATACAAATCTCGTAAACTGTCTTTGCAGCAAATAATGACGATTAAATTGTATATTCTCGATGTTGTTTGAATGTTGCAGCGACATTCGACATTCGCGCTACGTCCTGCACACTGCGGTCGTGTTTCCGTTCGTTGAATTTTATTTATTTATCTCATCATGCGATTATTCGTAATAACTTTCACATAACAATGCTTATACAATTAACATTACTAGATCGTCATTCTGTTAACTTAAACAGCGGCTATCTCACAAAGCAATCAGCATCATCATCTTTATCGTCATTGTCATTATAATCGTCATCACCATCACAGCTCGAGAATTTATGCTCGATTCACGAAGAAACGTAACAATATGTCAAATCTAGCGGATACCTAGAGTATACCAATGTTAAGTAGATTCTCTAAAAGAAGTATGATTAAAAAAACAAAAAAAAAAAACAAAAAAAAAAAAAAAAAAAATTTTCTCCTTGTCTGTCTACTGCTCTTTCTGTCTCTCTTTCGCCCGTCACCTCCCTATCCGTAGAATGTCTCTCGGACGCGATCATTCACACTTCCACATTCGCTATTCTGAAGTTGTTGAAATATAGAACTTCGCTAATCTATCTTTTAAAATTGGGACATTTTCTAATCCGTTTGCCTCGGCAGATACGTTTTCTCAATATTTGATCTAACGTTCCTTTCCGCTCTTGTTTTCTTCTTTTACTTATCTTATGCTATATTTGTTTATTCCGCGTGCATTCCGTTCCGCGCGATTTTCCATTATCTCATCTCTACCGATTAATGCCTCGAAATTTTACTCGTAATCTATATGTGTGTTTGTGTGTGTGTATGTGTATACGTGTATGTAATGTGTGTATGCGAGAGAGAAATCAATGTTACATTTTATTATCAGAAAATATGTTTGTGTATATATCTGAAAATTGTGTTACAAACAGGCCTATCAACCCCTTTCTTTCGGAGGTCCTTTAAAAAGTTGTATTCATCTAATAGCGTACGCTACGACATTCACAGACTGTGTGTCCACACTTGCTGTATATAATTAGTTAATTAACATTTATATATTATTTTACATTTTCTTTTAATCCGCCTACGATGCCCATAGTCTGCACGAAATGTGAAATACAGGGATGATCTATATGTCCTACGATGCGCCGCCCTTTCGTCCAGACGTTTCCTCTATATATGTGATAAATCGCACGACCGCGATTATTTACATTTATATCATAAACGACGTCTCGTTTGTTTTATTTTCCTGAATATCGCTTGTCACGATCTCATGTTCATCAATTACGCAACTTCTCTGTTTGTCCGGACTGTGTAAGAGATTTTCTCTTTATGACAAAAGATCTGTAGACAGAAAGAGAAACAGATACATCAAAGTGATACATCAACTTTGTTACAACCCAAACGTACACAAAATATACAGAAGATATATTCAAATATCTGATCAAGAACTTTTTCCTGAAGACACATATGCAAATAATAAGTTCTTTAGTACGTCTGAGATATATATTCTGTATATAATTCAATTAAAACGTGATTTATACCTGGTACTTGATTATTATCCTGCGGCTTGTTGATGAAATTGTCCTGGAACGGATTGACATTGGCGTTAGCGGGGGCGGGTACAAAGCTCATCGGGGTAAACGGCATCGCCGCCGGATTCAGATTGGAGTTGAGGGTATCCTCATTCGCCAGATTGGGCGTAAGTTCGAGTATCGGTCCGGTATTGTAGCCGCTACTGTTATTACTCAGAGTGTCGAAGTCCGATAGGTCTAACAGGTTGTTGGTCACGTTGTTTTGCTTGCTACAAAACCAGCCAAAAAAAAACAAAACAGTATACACTAAGTTTAACAGCCAGACAAACTATAGAATCTACGGACTTAAGCGACTATCATCACGATCACTAACACGGAATCGCCGTCTCTCTAAGTTAGCTAAGCCGATTGACAAACAATCGAGTCACAAAACAAAACGAGAGATTCGATTTTTTGATAGAATATATAGTCACGGTTCTCTCTAGATAGATATGTATGCACACATACACACACACACACGCGCGCACACACGCAAACATCGTTAACTGAATGATATAAAGCTAAGTAAAGATAAATAAATAACGTATAGGTAAATATATAAAGCGCTTATTATGCGTCACTTGACTTTGTTTTGCATAATCTACCATATGACTGCTCCTCAAATTGCGGACTGTAAATGCCTCGAGAAAGAGAGAAGCAACTATTCTTCTGATGTAAAAAACTATTTAAAACAACTATCATAAGCAATCAAGTCTGACAAAATACAAATTATCCTTATGCGTAGCAGTACTAACCGAGGTAGTCCACAACCTTTTTTGCGGTCCTTTGCGGTAGTTTAGCAATATAAACTCTTGTCTGTGTATGTTTGGTCGAGAAAATTATTTAAAAAATACATAACTAAAGTGCATAATGTAAATGGATCTCACAACAGTAGTATTTTTTTTTTTTTTTTTTTTTTTTTTTAACATATTACAGCAAACCACCAAATACAAATACTTATGTAAGAGTGTTAATTATACAGTGTTAAATATAATATTAAGTCCCATTTATTGGTTGATACTAAGTAAAGGTACGTGTAAGAGAAAAAAGTTCATGCCATCACATGTTTGTTACCAATTTTTTCTCCCTACTTCCAATACGGATATCTTTGCGTGTGGATTTTGTGGATATAATATGTGTGTGTGTGTGTGTGTGTGTGTATATGTGTGTGTCTCTGTACGAGTGTAAAGAGAGATATTAGTTTCACAAGAAAAATTATATTTGGGAAACATGTAGAGATAAATGGTACATAGCAAAAGTAGACAACAAGTTGACACGTATCGCTCGAATAATATACAATATACAAGCATGGTAGTACTTACGCAGATAATCGTGTTGTGCAAGGAAAAGGAACAAGCCACATCATATCAACGTTAATCGACAACATGCATTTGGTGGATTTGATAGAGAATTTATTGCGAAATCGCACTTACGGTATACACACACGTCCGGTCAGTAAATGGAAGAACACTTTTTTTTTGTTTTTTTGTTTTTTTTTTAACACCTACTTGGAGGAAAGATCAAAGAAAACGCTCAGCAAAGATGATGACATGTATTTGTATATATACATAATGTTAAGAAATATTAAACGAAAATTGGTATTTTGCTCAATTATACGTGTATTAGTTATATCGCGCGTTATTCTAAAAATCGAACTTACACATCGTTGCTGAGATGGCAAGTGTGTGTGTGAAATCATAAAACGAATCGTTTTTGATGAGTCATTAGATTTTTATGCTCTGCTTGTCTCTCTTTACATTATGTACATTGAGGTCGTGTGATTTAATGCTAAATGTGTGGTTCTTGTTAGTTAGTTCCTTAAACGACTTCATGCTTCATGTACGGCAGTACATGATGTTCTTTAAACGTATTAATATAATGTTTAAAGAAGATCGAAATATATACGTACGCGTTTATAATCTTTGTTTTTTTTTTTTTTTTTACAATCCTAGCTAAAAATAATACAATATTTCTTATTAGTATATATAATATATGGTTGAATGTCCATTATAAAATATTTGTAATTATATTATAGTAGGTAATACACATAATATACATTCCATCATATTTCGTATCTGAAATTTCATTATTACTGCAATAGCAACGCGTTTGAAATTATTGTTGGTTAATACGGTGCACCTATCGGTATTGTAAACGTAATGGTTATTACGCTTCAACGATGAAATGCAATAGTTATTACGTCTTGTCAATGATTGCTCTGACTACTTTTGCAATGTACAATGTGTGTGTGTGTTGTGTGTAATATTTGCACGATAATCATTTGCTGAAATGAATATCGAACAGCTCTTTTTCAAAAGAGTTGTCAAGTATATAAGCGCAGAGAGAAAGAGTACACTTTATTGTTTTAAATTTCTAATTTGTATATAATAATGTATACACATATGTATCTATTATATATACTGTAAAATTTAATTAATTCAATAATCATAACTGATATATTTTATATATATATATATAAGACACATTTCGAATAACATAATTCATTATTATATGTACAGAGCCTTCGACACTAATATATAAGGCCTTTGGAATACATGTGATATATTTCAAATTGTAACTACAAACAATTCTTCAAACAATTACGTTTTGAAATTGTAGAATTTGGTTTATATAATTTACAAATCTAATAAAAATTCAAGCTCGAGAGCTATAATCAACTTTGTGTTCGGAGTGCGATGAGATTTGTTGTGATTTAGAGAAAACTCTTCTCGAGTATTTTTATTTACAAATAAAATCATACAACACGCTTAATCTTTGTATTCTGTTTATCATAGCGGCACACGCATTTGTAGCGGAGTTAACTTATACAGATTATCTAAGAAGAACTGCTCATATGTATAGATCTATTCTCCAAAAAGAGAAGAGAGTAACATTTGATTTCTCGATCTTTTTTCGTGTAACGCGTAACAGTTTTTTCTGCAATTATGCTGTATATATATATATGTATATATATAATGCTTTACATGCAATATTTAAAATGTTGATTTTTTTTAATTAATTTGTCTCTTACACGTGTAGTGTACATATACGCGCTTTTGTCTTTTTCTTTTTTGTTTTTTTTTTTTTTTTTGCGGTCGACTAGCTATGAAACCGATGCCATGTGTCAATTATATACTATTAATCAGTCCAGTTTAGACGAATAATATATTGGCTAGTATTGTGCAATTATTTATGCCCTGTAAAAATGTAATAACAGCATGTAATCGGTGTTATGTATTTCGTGTACTTGTCTCGCGATTAAAGTTCCAGTTAAATGCAAAGTAAAACATAAGTTGTTTGCGAGTATTTATTTGTTTATGTCATGCTTATAAGATACTTTCGCAGTTATAAAAGATTAATTTTACTGACATAATTTGTCTCTTCTGATAGATTTGACTATATATAATCTTTTTATAGAGACAATTAAGTAAAACACATGTGTCTCAAATAATAATAATCGGACTTCTAGCAGCCGTATGTTGCATTTGAATTAGAAATTTGCTATCGTGGACGCGATTCTCTCTAAATACACGTTATCGGAAATTACAATTGTCTCAATGACGCGCGTTTACTAAAAAAAACACATACGTTGCGCGAATATACTAGACATTCTATGTCGAACTAGCGAGAAGAGACGTTATCGACGTGACTCTCGACGACGTAACTTGCTTACAAATTCGTTTTATTTAGAATTGGTATACTTACACAGTGGCATTGTCCAGCGTAATCGATTGATTGTTGATACTGTTCCCGTGATTCGTATGGTGACCGTTCAATTCCCCTTCACCGTTACCCTGATTATTATCCATTACGTTGTTTTTGCTTTCGTTAATCCCATTTCTATGCGTTGTTGTTGTTGTGCCATTGTGCACTATATCCGGCGCGAGCACGCTGTTTTCCGTATGATGAGCCCGTTGCTCGCTGCTGATGAACTGCTGAGTCGCTTCGGAAATTAAACTGGCTGTCATGACATCGTCGCCTTTGCCGTCCGGCACTGGTTTATTCTCATCGCTGGGACTGTCCTCTTTCAGTTTGTCGCCGTCACCAGCTTCTCCCTGTGCACATGTATAGCGTGAAAAAAAATTAGTTTCTGATGTATTAGTCCTTTATTAGCTAGATCCTTTATTTAGCTAGAATTCAAGACAAAGTGCTAAAGCAATTTACATACAAGAAAAATCAAAATAAACATGTGCTTGACATATGTATTACCTTGGCAGCTGCGTTACTTTGATTTTTGCCTCTTGTTCTAAGCATAATCGCCTCCACTCGTTTGCGCCTAGCATTGCGTTCTTCCTCTTCTTTCTTAAGCTTCTCAGCCATTTCGATTCGTTGTCTGTAATTGAAAACAAACATGTGGATCACAATGTATTTTTAAATACACAGTTATAAAATATATAAGTGAGAAATATGAAGATTTCAGACCGACCTTTCCGCCTCTTCTCTAGCTTTCCGTTCTGCTTCCTCCTTCTCTTGTTTCTGGCGAGTTTCTTCTTCTCTTTTTCTTCTGTCCTCTTCCTCGCGACGTTTAGTTTCCTCGATCGCTAGTCGCAATCGTTGCTCCTCTGCCTCTCGAGCTTCATTTGCTAAGCGTATGGTTTCTTCCTCCAGACGACGCTGCTCTTCCTCTTCTGCGCGCAATCTTTCAGCTTCTAACCGAGCTTCTTCTTCCTATTAAAATCATCACGTAAGCTATAAATATCTGTTAAAAGACGAGTCGACCCATTGATTCAATCAGTTTGTGAGATTGTACCTGTCTCAAACGTTCCAATTCTGCTTCTCGTTCCGCTTGTTCACGAGCCAATCTTCTACGCTCAGCCAAAGCAGCTTTCGCTTCCTCTTCAGTGGTGATCCTAATTTTCGCGATCATCGAAGCTAAAATTCACAAGAATAAAATATGTAGAATATATTTTTATACACACACACACACACACACAAACGTCTGATGACAAAAACATTGCGATTGTTCGCGATGAAGTCTCGATTAATCATACCTGACATGTCGACTTGCTCGTCCGTTTCACTTTCGGATTTAGCTTCAGTCGTTTCCGTCGGTTTCTTTTCTTGCTTGTTCTCTTCTTTTTTGGCTTTCGGCGGTTCCTCCGTTGACAAGATTTCCTGCATTAAATTAGTTTCGTCCTTGATTTGTTTGCTTGCAGACACGGATTCTGTCGCTACCTTTGTTTCGTTGATTATGGATTCAGTAATATTCGTCTCCTGCTGCTGCAGTTGAAAGTAAAAGAGAAGTCAGATACGACTTCTTACACTCTAAGTACACAAAAGAGAAATTTATGTCGAGAGAAAACGTAAATGAAACTTTACCTGCGTCTTTTCGCTGCCCTGGTCCTTCTTCTCCTCGTTCTTGTCCTCGGATTTTACATCCTGCGCGTCTTTACCCTCGTTCTGGTTTATAATTTCCGCGTTTGTCTCACGGATGAGGGGTGGGTGCTCAGCTCCGGGACTCTGTAGGGGTGTCGCCTTCGGGGTTATTCGCGGTGACGACTTGGCGTTCCTGATTAACTTCTCCGTTGGCTTCTTCACCTCTGTAGCTTTGGGTGTAGAAGGTTTCTTTGGAGTGCTATGGACCTTTGGCAGTGGTGGTTTTGAATCCTTCGCTAATCTCGCATCACCTACCAGATCTGCGACAATAAAAACGTTCGGATATTAAGTAATTTCCGCAACCTCTTCGACTACGTGTATACAATATTTACATGTGCAATTTTAATAGTCGTCAGTAAAATTAATACATACAAGAAAAAGAGGAAGTACTTATATTAGAAATAAAGAAAAGAGAGTCTTAAAAAAAAATAAAATAAAATATAAATTCGTACAAATTATATCCGAACAAAAGGAATATTTGTAGAAAGAAAAAAAAATAAAATAAAATCAAAACGTCTTCACACAGAGTCTTTTTGACTTTTATCTTCTCACATGTAACAAGTGTATGTATTTCGAATCCTTTTAAGATATGTAATCACGAATCATCATTTAATTCTTCTCGAGTGCTCTAATATCTTCGACAAGTTTTAATGAAAAATTTATGTAAATTAGTAAGCTTTTTTCTTCAGATGATCGTCTCGATTCTCGGTGAGAGGTGAATAGATCGGTGTAAAGAGAAGAAGAAGAATGCTCACTGTGTTTCTCTGTGATAGAGACACCGGTACCGGCAATAGAAGCAGGCCGCGGTCGGCGCGTCGTGCGGTTACGCAGATTGACGTTACTGCTGGCCACGCTGCTGGCGCTCTGCTGGCTCATGGAGCTGTGCGGTCGGGACGGGCTGTTGGGTGTCACTTCGCCGCTGCGGATACCTACGCGCACCCACCCAAGGTAAGTTACATATTTCTTTATCTCAGAGAACGCTGGACTTTGAACGGATCTCTCGGATCGCAGAAAAACAAAAAACGCGCGGATAATAAAAGTTCCCGTTTTTCACGTTCCTATGCACATTATTGTAATCGCGTGTCGCGTCTGATTGTTCAAAGATCGGGACGCAAAGTTTTGTGCAGCAGACGAAGTGTCGTAAGAAATATCGTAACGCAAGCAACCGCCACCGCTGTTAAAAAGTGCGCTGTGAGAGTAAAAAGAAAACATAAAATTCAATAAAAAAAAAAAAAAAAAAAAAAAAAAAAAAAAAAAAAAAAAAAAAGAAGCCTTAAGATAAGAGTAAGAGAAATCAGATTTCGATTGCGCAAAAAGAGAGTGAAAGAATAGTAAGAACACAGGCTGGAATTAGCTAGAAAAAATTGCACACACTAAATATATATATATATATATGTGAATAATATTTCAAGATGTGATTTGCGAAATATCAATTGCAATTGGCGCTATAATAATAATAAGGTATAAAGAAAACATGCAGCTTACCAAAGTGTTAGAGCTCATACCTTTACCCCTGGTATCGAAAAGCCGCTCTGAGAGCCGTCTTCCTTATTATTAGGAGTATCTTGTTAATCAATTTGGAGATCAAAAAGAGCCAGTTACATCAAACTAACAATGCTTATAATTGCTCTCGCTTCTGCATTGTTAGATCTGCACGCGGGGAACAGATTTACCTATTCCCTTTATTCGAACTGTATTTGTGCGGCAACTGGCTCTCTCAACGTTAAATATAAATGTTCTTTCTCAAAAGTATAGAAATCTTTCAAATGAGGGTTAGTCACCATAAAGAAAAGTGATGTAAACAAATACATCAAGATATATTAGTGGAATAACTGATGTGTCTTACGAACGCGATCTTCAACCGCCGTCAAAGTTGCTTGTCCTAATTGATTCACCAAGGACTCCTTTTCACACTCGTTCATGTGTGCACCCAACTCAGATCGAGTTCTCTTTTTGTCAGACACAATGCGTTCTTTTCATTCAACGAGTCTATTTATGAGATCGCTCCTCTCATTCCGGGACCGTGTACTAGCTTACGATCTAACTTATCGTTATAAGCGAGACGAGGCTGATTATGTATAGACTGTACAGCGAGAAGAGGAGTATTAGTACAAAGCGAAACGAGTGCGATATTGATTGAAAAGTAATTTCTATGTACTGCGGGTAAAGAATATATTCTTTCGCGATTACGTTACAAAGAAAAATACGCGATTTACTGTGTACAGTAATGTATAACTGTGTCATTTTATTTGACACTGTATATACTTGCGATGGAAAAAGAAGAACAAAAAATTAATGAAATGAAAAAAGATGTACCTATTGTCTTAGTGTGAAAATGAACTGGTTATTGAAGATAGAACAATGTCGATGATGACAATATGCACTCGCTATGTACAAAAGCTCGTTTTTTCGGTAGCAGATTCGTCGAGTTGAGTGCACTGTCATGACGCACTTACCTTGCTGTAGGGCCTGTTCGCGGGCCTTGCGGCGCAGTCGCTCGGCGCGGGTGGGTCTGGGCATAGGCGCCGCGCCCGGTAGCGTGCCCATGCTACGCGAATTATCGGAGCGTTTGAGGGTCTTAGACCCTCCGGCCAAGTGCGACATGCTGCGGCTCATGCTAGAAGCGCTCTGCAGCGGCGGCTGGCTCTGCTGCCGCTGCTCCGTCAGCGTGCCGAGCTGCTCGGTCGCGCGTTTCCTAGGCTGCGCCAGCTGGTCCAGCCTGGACATGGAGTAAGTCCTACCTGGCGAGCGTATGAAGGCCTTGGAGCTAGAGCTGCGCGCCGACGACGGCGGGCCGTCGCGCGGGGACGGTATCGTCGGCATCAGGTCGGTGCGTCTTCTGTTGACGCGCAGATAAACCGAGCTCGGGGTGCTGGGTGTGCCGCTGTCGCTCTCTTCACCTGCAAACAGTCTCGCCTTAGAGTTGTCCGTGCGAGTTAGAGCGACGTTTTAATCCGCGCGTTCCGTTCTTTTATGAAGACACACTCGAGAATATACATAAAACACGTAACGACTCTTGACAGATAATTCTTTCTTGTTCCTTTTTGTTAATTTTTCACGCTTGTGTAGCCTTGCTTTTCATGCTGTGAAAATGACGCGAAGATACACTGAGAGAAATTTAACATTTTGAAAACGTTGCACAGATGTACTTGTTTTTTTTTTTTTCTTTTTTTTTTGAAACTTTAATTAAGCAATTGTATTGAATCGTAAAGTTAGTGTGTTTCGTTAATAAATTAATAAGTTGTCTTGTTAATAAATTAATAAGTTAATAAGTTGTGTGCATAATAGCTGAACACACAAAAATGTCTTTAAGATTTGTTTGTGGTAAGAGATATTCGTCTCTCAATGTACGTGATTCGTCTCTCTCTGAGATTATGGTGGGTGTGATTATCTCGAGCTAATGTGTCGTTAAACATTCTATACTTTGAGAGATATCACGAGGTTTAGATACATACAAGCATAAGGAAAGCGTGAACTATCACTAAACTCTGCGACAAAACACTCATTCGTGCAAGCAAAATCAAACTACATTATTCTTGAAAAACTACAATGGCATGTCGTTAAAAAGAACTTGATTCTGAAAGTTCCAAATTCTGTGCCGGAACAGCAGACAGGCTCTTTTCATGCGTAAAGCCCATAACTTTATGTAATACATAATATATATGTATAGATCGCTCGGAATAAACAATATAGCAAAAAATAAATATACAAAAATAATGTAGCGAAAAAGAAAAAAATTAGCTGTATAAGTGTGACAAAGTGTGGCATATCTATAAAAGTGAACGAGCAAGGGATATCGGTCGTAATACTGTCCTGTGGATTTCATAACCGATTGTTTTCTTTCGCAGCGACGAGAATGCAAGACACATTCTTAATGGAAAACTACATAAAGTCTAATTACCTATCTAATTATTGAGTCAAATTTGCAAATATTCGTACTTGCGCGAGATACGCGCTTGAAGCTTTTTAATTCGCGTAGTTAAAGAACATTGGCGCTTTTATACTCCCTACACTAAACTTTTACTATTTTACCTCAAGTCGTAAATAATAAAAAAAAAAAAAAAATAATAATAATAATAAAAATGATCAAACTGCATTTCTATATAAAACTAAAAATTGTCTAAGATTCAGCTTGCAACTAAATATTAACAGTGTGATCTATATTTGTATCAGTAATGAGATTAGTGAGGATTGCATACGAGATAAGACAACTACTGACACAACGTTGAGTGATATTGGCCTACGTGAGCCACGTGATGACTCGCGCGTCAAGGCTGTCAAGAAATCGCATCTGACCAATATCACACAATCAGAAAGAAAACTATATAGAAATTAATGCGAGTAATTGCACGGTATGCTCTTATGATGTTAAATTAATGAGACATGCGTCAGTAGAATGTGTATAGTGAAGTAAACAAAAGACATGACGTATAGAACAAGATTGAAAGAAAAACAAAAAGAAAGAGAAAAAAGAGAGAGAGAGAGACAGGGAAGGAAGGAGAGCCCGATGAGTGCTAACAGAAACGAGAGATAGAAAGGATCGACAATAATCATTCTTGAAACGAACAGAAAAGGATCTCTGGCGATTGTGCCGCAGGCTTCTGAGAGGCATCAGGACTCACCACTGGCAGCCCGCTGAATCATAGGACGCCTAGTGTCGCTATCGGACTTATCATCAACAGCAAAGATGTCGGTTGTGGGGGGCAGAGAGAGGCTGGCTCTCTTATGCTTGGCAGGAGTTAAGGGGGGATCGGGGCTAGAATTCCAATTGAACACCTCGTACATAGACGAGGACATTCTCATATCTGCGAACAAACCATTCAACGCAACGCAAATATTAGGTATTCCGCGAAAACAAATCTTTTAAATAGAAAAGTAGAGAGAGAATCGGACAAGGAGATGTGGGAAAAGGAGAGAGGAGAGGAGGAAAGCGTAAAAAAAAGTACTGTGAATTAGCGTGAGTTAGACACAATGCGAATCGCACGTATTGGTTTTTTCTTTGATTTTATTTTCGCAATCCACCACGCTTTGCGTAACCACCACCGGTAAGTACAGATTGTATAGCAAAGAGAAGAAATGTACAGAGACAAGTTGTAGTAGTCACAACTGTAAATTATTTTATTTCAAACAAATTTACTTTTTTACTGTTTTTTCTCTTCGTTCAGTGGTTCTCAAAAATGCTAAGTTTCTCATGAGAAAAAAAAACGAGAGAAAGAGAGAGAAAGAGAAAAAAATATGTTTTCTGACAAGAGGAAGTGAATGATGATGTGGCGTTTGCAGGGTGAATGTTGACAGGGTGAATGACATAACTGAACAAACTGTGTGCGCTGTAAAAGAAAATCGAAAAATGTTGTCGCGTTGAAAAAGCAAACACTTGAGATTTTATCTCGCGGATTTTTCAACAAAAACATTTTCCAAGACGTTTTCCGTGTAGCCAGTCTCAAGCTGAAAATACGTGGATTTGCCTATCGTTTAAAGGGACACTGCCACAAGAAGATTGTATACAAAAATATAAGTACACAGGCTACATAGAGTGTATAAAATCTGAAAGTAAAAGAACGAAAAGTAAAACTTATGCTATGATCACGGACTCGTGCTGAGCAATCGTTCTTTCATGCTTCGCGTCGTGTCGTTGTTGTGACGTTGCTGTGAATAATCGTGCGAAGAAGCTTTATTACGTAGAGAATTTTATTAAAATGTTACGTCAACATGTGTTTCGAAATCGCACGAATCGATGTTACTAATTTAATTCTGGTAAGCGTAACTTCAGTAATTAGTCGCACGTGTGTAATTATACGTATATGGTGTAATTGAAGGGAGCGCGCGTTATCTTCTCCGCGCGTGTCAATATGTAACAAATATCGCGTCGAAAAACTTGGATTACACGGTAAGCGCTCTGTAAAAATTTTGTTTACCGCACGAAGCGTGATCTCCCACAATCGAGCGTCCCTTTCCCGCTTCGATTATCTATCGATTGCCTTGATAAGAAAAATACATCGTTATCAAAGATATCGGAAGCGATCGTGTGTAAAGTACAAACTGCGAGAAGACGCGCGCTTCCTCGTCCCTTTTATCCGTTGTCTGTGAAATACAGAAATATTCTCGCGCGCCATTAAAACGACACCATTCCTCGCAAACTCGCGCGAACAGGAAGAACGATTGTAGGCCCGAACGACGAACATCAATCATCAATGCATACGTCGACGAACAAATGGAACGGGGCCGGCAGAGGCAGCGAGAATAAACCGCGTTTCGCTCGAACGCGATTTGTTCCGTGAAAAAATGTAAAACTTTCTCTGAATAACGCAAAGATTTTCGCGTCTCATTTGACGCGCTATTTGTGAGAGAAACTTCCGGAAATTTTTTAATATTTGATCAACGCGAAATCTAATATAAATAATATAATATTTAATACATATTCAATGCGTTCAGTGAATATTATAATGTATAAATATTCCATCGTTGAATCTTTTTTCGATTCGCGTTAAAATAACATAAATATAAAAGTTTAAGTAGGAGTTAAAAGAGTATCACACATCTTCAGTGCGGCTTAAATAATATTTATCAGCCATTGCTTTACCGTTACTTTAAACTACGTATAAACCCTCTGTCGAGCCTTCCCGTTATTACGACGCTCACGTAAAATAGGTATTAAAGATATCGCGGTTCGTGTAATACTCACATTCAAGTAACAACGCACACGCCAAATCCGCTTCCGATCCGTTTTCAACAAGTGCGCGCGTCAACGATGACAATTTGTTGATTCGCCCGGCTTGAACTTACGATAACTACTACTGATTTGCATTCTACTGATTCATACAGTTGCGATTCACACAGCTCATCAGGCGTGTGTTGTATATTCACTCTCTTCGTGTGCGCAGAAAAAAAAGACACAGAAAAGTCTTTAACGTCTTTCAGCTGCTTTTCGGTTATTTCATTTATGTGCCACGCGTTATATTTTTATTACAATACCGTTTCATCATAAAATAAATCTCTCTCTGTGATAAATCATGCGCAGAGAGAGTGTGCGTATTATTCACTCGGGTCAATTGTGAGAGCATATCTCGTACTATTCAGAAACTCTCGAAGTTCAGACTCTCTGCCGGGAGAATTCTCTCTATTGAGAACTGTTCTCGTACGTATGGAATACAGAATATTCAAGTAAGCAAATAGATCTTGGCGCGCTGAAAGGGTTAATCAAATTTTCCATGTGTGCGGTGTGCAGCTACTACGTGCTCGGAGATCAACGATCGATTCGGCGAGGTTCGTTGAATTGCGCACGATTTTTTTGTTTTTTTTTGTCACATGACGTCTACACTACCAAAGAGAATCGGCGACTTACCTTCGCCGGGCTTCCGGTCGAGGCCGCCGGCGGAAGTAGCGCGTTTCTTGCTACCATCTAGCTCTCTTTCGGAGGATCTCCTGGTGAGAGGCTGCGCCGCAGAGAACATCATGACGTTTGTGGTGGAGGTGGCTCTGCGAGTGCCCCAGAAAGTGGAACCGCCGGTGTCGGCGGGTTCCAGCATCCGCGGCGTGGAACTGCCGAACGCGAAGACAATGTGAGACCTCTCGTTCCTCCTCTTCGCCTCTATGCGCGCCTCTCTTTCTTGATTCTTCCGGAGAATCGCCTCCCGTCTTTCCCGTTCCGCCTCGCATATCAGCCGTTTTCTTTCCTCAACTTGATTTCGTCTGCGCGAACGAGGAAAGCGAGGAAGGAAGCAGTTATTTATTTATGTCAAATACTCTTAGAAGTCGACATACGTAGCTAACAGTAAAAAAAGACCGAACGTGTTGAAATTTATACTCTTCTTATTGTCGCGACTTTATTCTTTTATTTATTCGTTTATTTTTATTATTTTTTTATGTACATTTTTCATTGTCATAATTCACTTTTTTATATCTTTTCTTTTTCTATATTCTTCGTGAGATTTTGTCCGCAAAGTAGATTAAATGAATAAACGCGTAGCTTTCTCTCGAGGTTTCGGCAAACAAACGACATCGCGTTTTCTCGCCAGAACTCAACAAGAAACTAATTACCTAAAAGCAATTTTTCCGATTTAATTTCGCAAAAGCTTATCGTACCCTCGCTCGGACGATCAACAAACCTGTCGTTGTCACGCGATCTGAGCTCGTCGATTCGTCTTCGTCGCTCCTCCTCGCGCTGTTCGCGGAAGCGTTGCGCGGCGAGCGCCTGTTGCCTGAGCTCCTCCAACTTCCGCTGCCGCTCCTCGTTCTGTCTCTCGCGGACGAGCTTCGCCCTGTCCAACTCCTTCGAGCTTCCCGTCGACTCCCGTCCTGCGAACGCGAAACGAACCTATCCATTATTCGTTCTGTTCAAACTAATCGCAAAATGCTTTAGTTCGCGCCGATTGCTTTCCGCGAAACAAACTCTACGGATCATCGGTTATTAAATACATTTTCTTTCTCTTCCGGTATCAAACAAAGAAACGTTTAATCGTAATGTAATTTTATTCGCGATTTTAACGAACAATTTTAATTTGCGACGTAAATCATGTGACAAATCAGAAATTGAACGTGTCATTACTCAGAAATAGATTTATTACGTGCAATATACAAGTCACAAAGACACATGTAGCATAGATATAAGAAAATCGTTTGCAAAATGTGTGTAAAACAATTTCAAAAAAGAAAAAATATACTCATTCGTTATCAGAAGATAGTGTGACACAAGCAAGAATATTAAAAATAATGTACGCATTCACAGAGCAATGAGTAAAAGTTAGTTTATCATTAGATCGATGCGGAAAAAAAAAGTTTTTTTGCCGTTGCACTTTGCCAGCAAGAAAAAATCGAATTGTTTGTTTCGTCAACAACAACGTTGGCAAAACAAAAATCTCAATAGAGCAAATCTTTCTTGCTGGTACAAGCAATTAATTTCTTTGCTGGCAAATCCTTTCTTTTTTTCCGCGAACAGACGAGAACACCGGATGCAACGTGAATTTCAAAAAGTAATTACGAGTTAATTATGAAAAGTAAATAATAAATGTTACGAATCATGTTGATGATTCGGTAGCGTCGCCGAGGAGGCGTAACAAAGAGAAATACGTAAAGCGAGAAGAAAAAAGAAACGTCTATATAAATAAGAAAACGCCCTTGAAAACGATTGGTACCTTCATTGTCATAAGGACGATCGCCGTCGAGGGAATCCTCATCGTAGAGACTTTGCCGGCGCTTCACATCTGCCGAGAAGAAAGGGAGAACATGTGCGTGTGCACGTAAGATTCGAGTAATTAAAAAAACTGCGGCGCGAAATTTTAGAATGAATTAATAAAACGAACGAATATGAAAAACGCATGCACTCGCATCGTATTCCTACAGCATTATGCAACAACGTGTGCACGTGAGCTCAAAGCGGTAAAGGGTTTTTTTCGCATGCGACATGTGACTCTCTGCTCGTGTCAGTGCAAGTGCGACAATAAACCCGCGGGGGTAACAAACGTTTTAGTGAACACTCGATGATGGCGTCGAGAGAATATGCGCGTTAATTTCTGACGCAAAAAAAAAAAAAAAAAAGACTCTTTTTCGAAGACTGTTAATGAGCAAGTGATTTAAAAATGTGGTGAAACAATTTGAAGGAAAAATAAATCCATGTACACGTTATTGTTTCAATATTAACGCAAAGTGCAGTATCTTCTGCGATTTTTTTTTTTTATATCTGCGATCTCTCAGTCGCTTGTGACATTTTTTTATTCACACACACACGCGCGCGCGCGCACACACACACACACACACACACACACATTCCGTTAGGCAATTGCCAAATTGCACAACTCGTTAGCTTCATCGCTCGTAAGATGGATTTGTTTTTTACGACCTCCACCTGCGTGGCAAATAGCGCGCGTAAAGTAGAAAACACTGGATGGAAAACACTTAGCATTGGATTCTGTCAAACGTTTTAACGGAGAAAAACAGTTTGGCACGCAAATCCGCAATTGACGGCTGCAACGAGCAATATCATTCTGCGGTTTTCAGCGACAAATGTGTGTCACGACCCATATCCGCGTCATCCAATTAATGCTTTTATTTACAATCGGGGTAGAAATCCGCGCAAATATAAAACACCGCACCGCGGGATGTGTCACATTTTCTGCTTGAACAAAAAAAAAAAAAAAATAAAAACAAAAAAAAAATGCGGAATAACCTGGATCTTTTTAATCACAACATCGGCACAGTGCTCGAACCTGGCTTTAAATTGCAGACATTATCGCGTTCACTTTTTTGTCGATGAGATAAGCCACAGAAATCTCATGTATGATGAAAAAATACGTGTCACGTATATATACACACACACACGATACGAATGACGCATTTTCAACGCGTTGAGTTTATTCTCGAAACATCAAACGTGCCTTGCTGCACGCCTTTGAACTGCACGCAATCGGAGTCGATCTCCTCGGTGTCGCGCAATTTATAAAGTTCGCGATGATTTCCTCGATGCCGCGAGCAAACGCGTCTCTCTCGATCAACTCTCGCCGCGTGCAAACTTCCCACACAAGACACACACACACACACACAAACGTTATCGGAGCCGAGCGTACCTGACAAAGCTAGGGAGTCGTCGTCACCGCCGATCTGGGCGAACCAGTGCATCGTTTGCTCTGCGGAAGACAAATTCGAAGATACACACATTCTCCACAAGTTTTATTGCGTGAGACTCCCGTGATAAGCATCGTCGTTGTATATCGGCGAGAAAGAAAGAGAGAGAGAGAGAGAGAGATGCGGACAAAAGAGAAGAGAGATATCAAAGTGCATCGTTGTGCACAAGATTACACCGGCGGGTAATCCAGTCGATATTGTTTATCTAAAGACAACGTTATCTCGTACGCTCGTGTTGCGCGATACAAATGGTTTCGTTTCTCGACACGCATTACTCCTCGCTCAACACGAACATTTATCACCGCGAAGAACTATTTGACGCGTCTTTGGGATGACGAGTGACGTGTAATCACATCGCTGTTAGAATTACGTTGGTTTTACTTTTTTTTTTCTCTCACTCTCTCGTTCACATTCTTCCTTGTCGTCTAAGTGCGCATCAGTCACATTATCTGTTATTAGCAACATGACACCATGTTGGTCTTCTTTTCTAATTTAACCATCGTCGCGCGTACTCAAATTTAATTATCCACCTACGTTATACGCGTTCTCCTCTCTCATTTTGGATAAATTATAATATAAAATTCTATCTGCAACGAAGTTGCTCTCATTAATAAATTATTCCCACATTTTCGCCCAACGGGGGCGACCCCGCTACTATCGATCGGCAATTCGTTATCTGTCCCGCTTACGCTGACAGGGAATCGCCCGTCTACGGTATTAGTATATTTCCATTAATCCGATAGGAGCTCCTCCTCCTATTTCTCTCATTGCGATCGTTAATTGCAATGCGGCTGGCTTATTTTGGTCTTTCGAACGACGAGTTTCGCATTTTCAACGCGCGTTAACGAAGATGCGCTCGCTGCCAATATTGTTTCCAGGTCGGTGATTGCAAATGTCGGACAGAAGAAAAGAGTTGCGAGAACGGGACTATAGTGTTGATAATTGGATGTGTCATTAGTAATCCGGAATCAAATCAGAACGAGAGAGAGAGAGAGAGAGAGAAAGAGAGAGAGGAGCAAACGCATAAAAGCAAATGTGGTATAAAAGGACGTTTCAACGTTGCGAGAATACCGAATAATTCTATCAAATTATGTCGTAAACATACCGAAGAGTTACTCGACAAACTAAATCGGTGTGCGTTAAAGTTTTCAACACGCAGGTAATCGAAGATTCGTTCTACTCTGATTGAAAATATCGAAAGTTATTCAATTCCAGTTGCATGAAATGTGACTCGAGAAGACGAATTCGATTCGAATTGTCGGAAAAATTCACTATTCGATGTTCAAACGTTCCGCGGAAAGTTCTTAAAAAAAAAAAAACCAAATATCTGAAAGAAACGTATAGAGGATCGACGCACTTCGTGTATCAATCTTCAGAGATTATAAATTAATCATAGCCATAGTGATGTTTTTTTTTTTTTTCACGCACCAATAAGTATATGTATTGCGCTTTTATCAAAAGTACTTTCTCGGAGATTACATCGAAGAAAAGTGGGGTGTATAATTTATAAAATACCTTCAATATTAATCCTTGTGAATAAACAACGCGACACAGTGCGCGCAATATATTGTGTACATTTTTGCGCAATCGCATTTTCGCAGATAAAAAAAGAAAAGCTCGTTAAAAAGCGCGCACAATTATTTTCTCTTCCATCCTGGCGATAAAGAAAAAAAATTTCCTGCAAGAGTGCAAGGAACTCCGGGAAGAAGTTGGAGCGAAGATAATGACACATCGTCGTTTCGCCGATACATCATCTCCAGGACGTTGCAGTCTGCGCAAACTGCGTCGGCCTGGCAGGTATATATATATATATATATTGCATGCAGCCTTCACAGCAGTTAATCTCCCGTCGTTCGGAAACGCATCAACACACAATGCCGATCCCTATTTATCTCTCTCTCTCTCTCTCTCTGAAAGCTGTCCTTCGCACAATATCGCTTTTGACGAATGAAACATCGGAATAAAAAATCGATGCGTTATAAACGCCAAGAAAGAATAATTTTATTTAAACAACAAATCACAGAAACGCGAAACGTATTGGCACTCGCGCTAATTATATACATGCTAATGCAGTCGGATTTCTTAGATTAGAAAAACGCGACTCTCAACCACGGAAAATTGCAAACCTGATGACAAACATATTCCATAGAATTGAAATATATTTTTTTTTTCTTTATTCTTTATATCGAAGGTTGTTTAAACACGCGAATAATTTGTGCTTTTTTTTAGCTCTCACTGTCCTTGGGAAAAAAATTAAATTACTAGATTCAATTCAGCTACATTTATTTGTTCTGATCTATTAATTTGTTCTATTTTAATTTGTTTAATGTTCTACAGAATGTTTGCTGGATTTGATCATTAAAAAAGTCTTGTATAAAAATTCTCCACCGCAATTAGCAACTATTTACTTGATAAGTGTTATTTAGATATTATGAATAAAAAAAATTACTCTCGTGTGGCTCTCTTCACAACAGCATGTTCGCATTTTTGAGGGAAAGAGAGTCAATATGTAGAAGTCGATATCTACATAACAATGAGACAATGAGATGAACCGAGAGACAATTTTCGGATACGGAGCAATGCGTTCGTTCGAATATATCGCCGCATCTATCGCGCGGCTGCAGACGCGCCGTCGTCTTGAAGGCTCAAACGCTGGAAAATCCGCCGGTATACATACGCCTTTGTGTTAATCTCCCTTCGTCTGGAAGTGGGTCGGGAAACAATGGATCCCGTCGCTTCCATCCCTTGCCGCCGCCGCGGTGAAGGTTGTCCTTCCAACCTCCGTCTCCGTCTCTCTCTCTCTCTCTCTCTCTCTCTTTCTCTCTGCACATCTCCCTTTTCACATCCACCTTTTTCTCTCGAATTCTCCATTCATCCGTCCGGTTATTCTATCTCATCCATCTTGCTCGACTGGCGATGCAGAATGCGAACAGATACGCGCTTTTGGTTTGGAGGCTTAAGGCGCACGTATGATCTGTGACGACGCGCGCAAAATGGCTCAAATAACAAGGTTCTCATCCCGATAATCGTGTCTTTCGCGCTCGCTCAAGTGATGATTATCACGTAGAACGGCGCCAGGATACATATTCGTTCGTATAATACGAATGGGAAAGACGATCGTCTTAAGACGAAACAACAGTTATTATTTTCGTCTTCTCTCGAGATAGAAGATAATCACGCCGGTCGTACTTTCGCGAATCGGGAAGTAACACAACAGCAAAACTCGGGAAATTGCAAATAACACACGATTTACCAGAAATAATACGGAACTCGCTGAGAAAATCAAAGGCTATCGCGCCGCACGTCGTTTCATTCCAACAGCTCCGATTCCACCAATTCGAAGTTTCGAAAATCGAAGTCAATAACACGTTGTCGAGACACAACTCTTCTCCGTCTTTTTCCTCGCGCACGACTTGAATCTCCCAACGATACAAAACATCCGCGCAAATATTTGAGGCGGTTGTTAACGCGCAAACAAAATTTCGCGCACGATTTTTGACACATTGCTGTAATTACTTAGTTTTTTTGTTTTTGTTTTTTGAGCAAATAGACAAACTTAATTAACAGTTTTATGAACGCGCCCGCGCGCTTTTAACGCTCGAATAAACTTCGGCGGTTTTCTTTTCGCACAAACGCGACGGTGAAAATTGCAACGTTTATTAAATCCATTTGGCCGTTTCGAACCGAGCGAATTGCATTCGTTATCTATCGCGTAGTCCGGAAACCGTGCTTTCGATTCGTCGTTCAATTCCGATAGCGCTCTTTATTCCGCCACGAAAGGCAGTTACGCGAGAGATTAATATCGTTATCGTCTGCGTAATATCGGTGACATAGCGATCTCTCTCTCTCTCTCTCTCTCTCTCTCTCTCTCCCCCTCTCTCTCTCTCTCTCAAAACGTCTCCCGATGAAAGTTTTGCGCGAGAATTCTGATTTTCTTATCTGAGAGATGCTACGCGAGAATCGGTTCTTCTTGCGCATTCTCACAAAAGAAGTTTCTATCACTTCCTGTGCGAATAAACACAAAGAGAAGAAATTATCTTGTTTTGTTTTTTACAAATATTGTAATAAAATAGCATTTATATTGATAGAATGAATGTAAAAGTGTGATAATTGCTGCATTTGCGATAATATGTAAAATCTATTTAAACAATTACTATCATTAGTGTCGACATTCCAATCAAATAATAATAATAATAATTAAATTAAAGTTATGATAATAATATCTAAAATAACAAAGCGATTGTTACTGTAGATAAAGTATTGTAAAAATACAGCTATAATAAATATTTAAATATTTCTCGAATAAAAAAAAAAAATAAAAAAATAAAACAAGCTTACATGTCTGCGTCGCTATTTGTGTCACAAATAAATGTTTGGTCACAAATAAATGTCTGTGCTCCACATATCACGGAAATCTCGGTAGGCACGGGACGCGATATTAAAAACTGCATCGCATCCAAATCCGCCGTGTAAATGCAAAAAAAAAAAAAAAAAAAAAAAAAAAACGCTACCAAGTAATAAAAAGTTCTTCAGTGTGCCGTCAGTGCGCGCATTGGAAATTTTTGACAAGCCGTTCAGAAAAACACAAAAGAGCGACAAGGCGTGCTAGAAAAATTCTAGAGCACTAATTGTACCAGCGCATGTCAAAAATCACTTCGTTGTATCCCACAACAGTGTGAAGACATTTGAAATGGATGTCTTGCGTACTTTACGCGCAAAAAGAAACCAACAGAGTTCAAGAAGAAAAATTAATATTTACTTGCAAACATAATTTACATATATTGCATAAATAAAACGTCGAAAATAGCAGAATATTTATTTGCACGTGGTTTGGGATACAATATTGGCGATTTTGTTTCGACAGGATGTAATACTGATGTAAAAAAAAGAAACGCGTTTATTTATAGCAAACGAGAGTGCCTTAAACGCGCACGCGTTATTCGTTAAACTCACCCTTCGTGAGAGAGTGGCGATTGTGTGCAGAACTGGACCTTTGGTTAGTTTCCTCAGAAGCGGCTCCAGCTGCAAAAAGAATTCAATCGCATGAAATGACTTGTGTTGTGAGACGACACGTTCTACAAGTTCTTATATAAAACAACTTAATTGAAAAGCTATTTTCTCGATGAAGTCGAACGTTTCGAGTCACCCAATTATTTTTTAGCGCTTGTGTCAACTTTTCGGTACGCGCATTGGTATCTCGCAAAAAGAAGACACAACGTTTAAATAAAATTACGCATATTGGAATTTTTTTATTTAGAACCATTGATCAATAAAACCTCGAACGCGCATCGCAACATTCTTCTTTTGTAACATTTTCTCTTATTAATTCTAAAAACAGATAGATCTGTTCCGATTGTATTGTCACTATACAATAAGTCCGCAAAGGCCTTTTGCGAGATCGCTTTTAATCGCAAATAAAACCGAGACATCAATCACGAACGCGATGAGACACATCCGCACGAACGATTGCATTATGCCGACGAGTATCGAGCCGCGCCGCTCGACACAAGCTGCGGGGATACATATAAAACGTCGAGAGGTCGCGTATCTAGGCGCACACGTTGTGAAAACGTACTCCACGGTGGATGCGGACGATTGAACTTTGACATTTCGCGGAGGAGAGAAAAACTCTTTCTTCCCTATTACTGCGAGATATATATATTCCACGGACTCAATTGGATTGGAACTCGCGCGCGCGTTTATGCCGAACTGAAAAGATTCGACATGCACAGGCACAATGAATGAATACGTAATCTTAGATACGTAATTCACTTTGAAGATCTCTCGTTCTCGTTTGTGCTGATACGAAGACAATTTGCTGCGCACGTGATTTCGAGAGAATGATTGCAGTGATTCGAAAGAAGATGAGAAAAAAAAACGGATGATGATGACGTACATATTCTTCTCTCTCAAAAAAATTGAGTTATTTTACAAACGCATCGGTTTGTGAGAAAATCGTTTTCCAAAAAGCAAAATACGCGTTTCATTTTCTAAAAGAAAACACGTTATGTACAGCATGTAAAATAAGTGGAATATGCAAATGTCAACACAGATTTGATTATGCGATCTGTTGTGACATCAAATTTACAAAATTAGATCGTTGTTTTCTCGTGTTCTTCTCTCTTTCTCTCTCTCTCTCTCTCTCTCTCTCTTTACCATTATCGTGATTAAAAAAGAAAGGAAAGAAAATTCACAAGAAAGAAATTCACTGCAAGGGAAAAGCCCGGGTTTGGGCTTTCCGCAGCAGTGGATTTTTTAATAGGGGAGTAAAATGGGTAATTTATATATTGGAGATGCAAATTAAGCAAATTAAGTAATCAGATGAATTTTTGAATTGAAATCAATTCGAATTTCAAGTGTGAGACTGTGTGTAAACTCAACTCTTTTCCTTCTTCCCACGTCACACACGAATGACAAACGAAAACTTGTTATATTAGGTTATATTACTATAACGTTATATTAGGTTATATTACTATAACGAAGCCTTGTTATATTAGCAAAACCGCAAGAATTTTTCAACTATCTGCTGTTGAAAAAAAAAAGTTGTAAAAAAAAAAAAAAGATTTCTAATACAGAGATGCTGTTTTTAAATTAATGCAAAAAGAGAGGCACGTAGATTACTTTCAATTTAATCCAATAACGAATATGGTTGATGGTATTAAAATCAGCTGAATTATCGCTTCTTACAATTGCGCAAACGTAAAGAGTATTTAGCAATTTCAGCTGCATGATTCCAAGCAAGGAGATGTAAAAGATGAAAGTAATCTCTCCGGGGACGGTAACGCATCTCGCTGCGTACATGTAGCGGGACGGAAGACACGTCGGTAATTTACTTTCAAGTATCAGACGGTGGATAATGAGGCGAAGAGAAGAACGACGTCGTTCGCGGACGCGAACACTAACGATAATAAAGCGAGACGTTTATATAATAAAGAAAAAGCATTTTATCGCTCGTCGTTCCCTATTGGCGAGACCGTTTCTCGACAGCCCTCGAAGTTGCTCGCTAAATTCGCGCTATTAAGACATCCGTCTTGTCGTCTGGCGCGATAATGAGAGGGCGAGAGACTTTGATCAACATCGTCGGCGCGTAATTTCCGAAACTCTCGCGAAAGTGCATCGCGAGGGAAAGACGCGAGACACGAGGCGGAAAGCCGAATGAGGTTCTTTTGCGGATTCAATGAAAAAGATATTTCAAACGCGTTTACACGTTTCGATTTTTGTTGATCAACTACTTTTTTTTGAACAATCAAACGATAATTACGCAATATAAACACTATTTCACTTAGAATGTTTGTAAAAAATATTTATAAACGATTTACAATTATTTTACGTAGATAAAAACAAACAATTGTCAATCACCCTGCAGTTGAGTAACAAAAAAAAAAAAAAAAAACAATCGAACTGCGTAAACGGCATCTTCGAGAAAATGTCGCGGCGATTTTTCAGAGCTGAAAAGAAAGTCCGGCGCGAGAGCGAATATTTAACGACACTGAGCTGTATATCTTCCTGCTGAGAGAACTCGCTCGTTCGTCAGCTCACGTATGTGAGCGGAGTAATTGCTGGTTTTGCATTCCAGGGAAAACTTGTACACTTTTCTCTCTCTCTCTCTCTCTCAAGAGCCAAGAAGCAAACTGCAAAAATAATTCGCAAGTACGCAGCGCACATCACCTTATGACAAATGTTCAGCAAGTCTCTCTCGGAATTTCAAAATATTTCCGTGTACACAAGGGATGAGAGAATAAATTCGCTCGGTGAGTGAACCGAGATCGCTTTTACGTGCGAGACCGCGAACATCTCGGCGCGAATTTAGAGACGCTTTTGTCAAACCGCGTCAAAAATAGGACAATAACAAACGGTCACGGAGGGAGCAAACATGAGTACTCGAATTTTCGCTTCTGCATAACGAGAGCTGCTCGCGGGACGCGACATAATTTCACGATTTACCGGCGAGAATCGCAAACAAGCCGCGTCGTCATCTGACTGCACCTGTTTGCGCGGATACAACGCGGAAGCATCCGTCGACGACGAGAAATTCAAACCAACGAGGATTTCAAGCATCAAAGAGCACGCTCTAAAGAAAAGTTATTTCGAGTTAACAATTTTCCTTAATCTTAAATATTATTTACCGGTTGTAACGATTCTCCGGAGTCGATCCGGAGTGTCGCACCCCGAGAAAATTCTCGCGTAAGTTGTTGGTTTTTGAAAGACAAAACAAGGATGAACTAGTTATCTTCTATACTGAATCTTTCGTACAAAATTGGATACATAGCGTCTGCCGCGTAGGAAGCGTACATATCACCGCGTACATATATACAACCGCGCTCGAAGTCAGTGGCGTTGCAATTTTTAAATCGACCCTTTTTGTTTTCTCATACCGACGGAAGCCTGGAAGTGCTTTCGAGACGTGTACAACAATTTTTGTTCTCGCAATCCGGAGAGCTGACATCAATTTTCTCATGTATAAAAAAACGTAACCTGACGAGGTTAACGAGCAATCTTGGTGTTTGCAAAAACATCCAGGACGTACAATAAGAACTTTGTTGCCACTCAGAGTGTTGAGTATTACTTAAGAATTATTGTTAGATAAAGTTAAATATAGAATTTGAATTCGCGTTAAAAGAAAAAGGGACTGACGTACTTGAGAGTAAGTTATAGATACAAACACGCGCTTTTCTTGTTTTCAGACAAGTGTTACACGATCGCGAGAAACTCGGGAAGTTTTTTTCCATTACGCAAGAGATTACGCGCGTACGGACGACAAAACTCGATTTGCATAAAATCTCCGTGAGGGCCGTATCATTGATAAATTGTCAAGGACGAGAACGCGCTTATGAATAGGCGAATTGGTTCTCGCTTCGCTTCCTGAAATCGCGCGATAGCACAAACGCGGTAGCAAGGGGATTCATTTGCGCGTCGTTACGAGAACTGATGATTACCTTGTCGCGTTTGCGTACACTCGAATGCACTTCAAGGACCCAGGAGCAAACATCAGCATCCGTTTAACTACTTGGCAAATACACGCTAACGCGTTTAGCGCGATGTCGATTTCACGTTGCTTCGTGTGTCGAGGTGGCGCGCGTACACGCACGCGAACGTGCAACAAGGCCGAAATGCAAATCCGCATCGAAAGCTCTCTCTCAGACCGGTTTTAACGTTGGATAATTTTTGCACAAGAGTGAAGGATGCTTACATCTCGTAAAACATTGAGAGTTTTTTTTTTTTTATAGATTAATTCTCTTCTCTGAGGCAATTTCTTAAGAGCGTATCTCAGACCTTCTGTTCTGCGACCAAACGACCAGTAGTTAGACTCATTTATTGTTCGGACGGATAAACGATTTTCCAGACTAAAACAAAAAATAGTCAAAGCAGTCTTTGTCGATTCTTTCTAAAAATCGAGCAATTTTTTTGCAGTTATTATTTCGACTAATAATTGTATTCGAAATCCAATAGTTAGTGAAGTGAAAAAGAACAATAGAGAGACAGAAATAGAGATGGAAAAAACATCTAACAATGTAATGAGATCATCAGACTACAATAGTTGTAAGTCTTCAATAGACAAAAGACTTAAACTACGTTTAGACCTGACATAACTCCTTTTTTACATACACATTTTGTCTTTGTTTCTCTAACAACGTGGTTGATGGTTGACGTCGTTAACCGTGCGACCGAGTAGTTACGACTTTGTACAGGCGACTTTTTAGTATCCTCTTAAATTGAGAAAAGTGTCGCACAGTTCGCGCAGTCGAACGAAATCCCTCGAAATTTTCCTCGATTTTTCTTTTCAGTGGCGTGTCCGCTTAATCGGAGGTCTAACGTGTCGTGGGGGGCCGGTTGACACGTAACGGATTCGTATTGGTCGATTTATCGGACGCTGAGTTAATTGCTTGCCAGGCGTCTCGATGAAGAAATAGCAGGTGCTCGCTGCTCTCCCGACGTGTGCGCCGGTTAATTACCGGCGACGCGACGCCTGTATATCTTCTCCTCT
>QVOB01014009.1:0-28309 GCA_014839585.1 Pseudomyrmex concolor
AAAAAAAAAAAAAAAAAAAAAAAAAAAAAAATATCGGTAAATTTAATTCTGACGATGCGCAGCGAGTGTCGGATCAATATTTGTTCGCTTGATTAAAGAAATCTCGTTGTGAGATCACACAAAATGTTTAACATCGTACAAAAATTGTGAACTAACTTCCCAATTACAATTTTCAACTTTTAGTTTCGTTTGAAGTTTCGATTATCGTCTCTTCGACCGCACGTCGAACATCGTTACGCACATACGTATGTTTCAGACTCTAATTAGACAGTAAAACTATATAGTAAAAGCAGGAGATAAAGGCCAATGCGAGCCAATGTACAAAATGTTCGTGTATTAAAGAACACTGAAGAAGGTTCTAAACACTATAGGACCAAAACGTCTGTAATTAATTATTTAATTAGCATTTCTACTTTAATAAGCAATTTAATAAACATTTCTACTTTAATACACAAACATCTTGCACATTGGCTCACATTGGGCTTTATCTCCTGCATTTACATATACAAGAGCTTCTACATCTTATTACATAGCAAAACACTTTACTGCACATACTTACAATTACAGTAATTTTAAGTACAGACCGCAAAACGTGTAGGAAAAAAAAAAAACTGCGAGTCTCCAAAACCGGTTGAATTTAACTTCGCATTTCCGAGGCATTTGTTCGCGGTCGTATCGTTGAACGCATTTTGCCTGCCGGATTTATGCGCGCGCCACTATGCATGCAAATAGTTCGAGTAGTCTCCGCGCATATCGAGAGAAAACACGAAGCTCCGGTCTCTCGCAACCGATTGTAACGATTGTAGAGTAACGTCGTTCTCTCGCGCGTCATTTCGGCAGTACCGCGCGCACTCTCTGTTGTAGCAGCTTCGATAAAACGGAAATGCACGGGGCAGCAGCGCGCCGAGCTCCAGGCAAGTGGGTAACAACACCCTTTCGCATTCGCAGTCATGAGGCCGAATGTGCGCCCTGCTACTGGGCGAGATCGCGAAAGTATGTGTGTCCGCGCGATTTCAACTGCATTAGCACGCGAAGACACGGACGTGTTTCAACGACTCGATTAGAGATAAGACGCAAATGTATATAAAGTCGAAAGACCTTCTCTCTTTTCCCCGCGCGCGCTTGATTCAATAAAATTCGCATTCCAAGACGGTTTTCCCTCGTTAGACAAGATCGAGAAAACGCGTTTCGTATATATATTCGCCCATCGTGAGGGGAGCAAAACGAGCGAGAACGTTTTCACGAAACCATTTGAATTGAACTCGAACGAAAATCACACGCTGATAAAATAAATCGGATATAAACGAGAATGAAACAATTTCGCTCCCATTTTTTTTTTTTTTTTTTTTGAAACGCGTGTGTAATCTCCCGCGCTGCGATGGTTTCCGAGTTCGATCACGAGCGTGTTATTCGCGTTAACTTTAATGTTTATTTACGATCGCGGAAAATCGCGGCAAGCATCTCTTCGGCGCGGCAGTTAATAAGGGTCATTGATAAATTAATAAATACTCTCTAATGCGAATTCTCTCGAATATAAATATACAGCGGAGAGCGGCGGCGATAAATGTCGATTTAATGAAGTTATCGCGCGCCCCGGCACAATGCGATCGCGATTTATCGCTTCTCCTCTCTCTCTCTCTCTCTCTCTCTCTCTCTCTCTCTCTCTCTCTCTCAGGTGCGATAATTGAAACGCATAACTTTTGGCCGTGCGGCCGGCAATCGCAACAAAAGGAACACATTTACCTTGGCTAAATGATAGATTATACGACGATGCCCGGATATTTTGCGCGGATATGATCGATGCTTATTACATCGATGCGCGTACACAGAACTGAACCGGAATAATAGACGGTAATTGATATCGTAACGTTACACACTTGCCGCTGTGCTAACGCGGAAATAATTATTGCGCCAGGTGGATAAGCGGATCTTAATTATATCGATTAAAGTGATTTCGATCAACGTACCGGAGGGAAGTTACTTCCCCGTGTGCGTTTTGTAAAGCGTTCACAGAGAGAGAGAGAGAGAGAGAGAGTTCACGTCAAAATTATTTCAAAGCAAAAAGAGAGGATGCAAAAGCAGAAGGATATCGCGCGCGCGCAAAAAATAATTGCATGACCTTTTATCTGCTTTTCGTTACATCGTCCTTCCCGGTCTCTTTTTTTTTTTTCGTCGAGCTTTCTTGTTCAGCTTCGCTCTATATTTGCAAAAACACGTAATTAAAGACAACGTCGTCTTTTTGCGGTTTAAAAGGATCCCGCGAGGTCAAAGTGAAGTCAGAGAGAAGACATCAATCCGATGTACAGAAACGAGGAGAAACGAAAAAGGTGCGGAACGTTAACTTTGAATGTGGCATAATTATATTAATGATTCAGGTCGCATAATCTGGTCCGAGGTTACTCCCGGCAATTAAGCGGTTAATTAAGCGGCTTGTGCAAATGCCGCTCCGAACACAGTGCGTTTTCGACGTCGCGTTTTTGTTCGATGTGCCTGTCATCTCGATACAGTCGAGCGCTATGATTCCCCGACGACCAATTTCATACGGCGAAACGACAACGACGGGTTCAATTAGAAGGGACGATGGGTCCCTTTGTCTCGTGGATGGAGAAAGGACCGACTTCGTTAAGCGAGATTACGAGATGAAGGCAGAGAAAGACGGAAAGAGAGAGAGAGAAAGAGAAACAGAGGAATTAAAAGGGCAGATAATTGAGATATCCGCACGCCCTAAGTTCCGAAGGAGGAAGAAGAAAGCTCCGCGCCGCCGCCGGAGGTAACGCGCGCGAAGCGGAACGCGAAGTGACGCGTTTGTTTCGTACATAAGTATCTGCCGAAAGAGAGAGAGAGAGAGAGAGAGAGAGAGAGAGAGAGAGAGAGTCCGTCGAGATATATATCTGTACTTTTGGCGAAAACAAATTACGTAAGATATAATACGATTACCGTAACTTTCCGATACGATTAGTTTAGCTCTTGTCCGGGATTTATCGACCCTTCCGCATAATATCGCGGAGAAGTTCTCTCCTCCGACTCTCTTCTCCGTTTTCCCCCCTCTCTCTAACGCGTGTAACAAGAAGGATGAAACGAGGCGCAAACTCCGTGATCTCCGTAAAACATCTCACACATTTTGCAATAATCTTAGCTTCATTCCGTATATCTTCGCTCGGTTGTACTCGTCGAGAGAGAGAGAGAGAGAGAGAGAGAAGCTGTCGAGAACTCAAAGTTAAAGGCACATGTCTTCATGCGCTAACTTTCATAAAGCTTTTTAATTCCAAGTTTTTCTCTTTCTATCTCTCTTTCTCTCTCTCTCTCTCTCTCTTTTTATTTTTATCTCACTCTTCCTCTCCTTCGCGCGCTATCAACAATTCTTTTGACCTTACATGGGAGAGACGCTCGAAACGACATGAAACTCCGAGATGAAAGATATGTAGATGGAGAATAACGTGGAGCAGCTCGGTATTGTAGATCTCAGATTCTAAAAGATGTAAATAAGGGCGATAACAGCTTCGGAGGAGGGGGATGGGACGAGGAGTAGCGGAATACGTTCGCGGTGAAAATCTCGGGAAAATCGCGGGGAGAATTGGAGCGAATAAGAAGAGGTCCCCGGGAGAAACCACTGTCTCGCCTATAATATTCCTTTTTCCGGGCGTGCGAAAAACGTTTATCGATGAACCGCCGCCGACCGACGTGCGGAAAATTTCTGTCAAACGCGCGTTCAATGCATATATTATGAAGCCACGCGGGAGGATCCGATGTGAGCGAAGAATGAGACATCCAACGTTCTTTTATATATCGAGGTGCTTTCTCGCGCGAACGGTAAGTTTTTCCGGAGTTTACATTCATATATTGTATATACGACGGCTCTGCAGCGAGACGTCGTATACGGCGACGTCGCGGCAAAGAAAAATTTAATCGTGGATTTCTGTTCTCTGAAAAATCAAATCATTTTTTGTTTTTCAAAGAGAGATAAAAAATAATTAAAACAACAATGTTATAAATATTATAAAAATCTTATGAAGAATATCAAAAAAAAATTCAAAGAAGAAAGTGAGAAAGTATTTTAAAACCTTTGTATACTTTTCTTTTGTAAAAGAAAATAAATAAATTACTTCGAGAAAAAATTATATTTAATTTCCAAGTTACACAGGCAATGAGATATGTGATTTCCCCAAGATACATCGCACGTTATCATCACACACTGAAACATAGTAATATCCGGCTAACAAATTCCCCCCGTCGTTATTGTCATAAACGCGGCACATAAATCGTCGAGTCTAATCGACGCGCATCGCAACGCGCCGGGGCTGCTTAATAATGGCGGACACCGGGATTTCGTTGAAAAAACGGGACGACTTTTTTCCCTTCCTCGTGCGGCAAGACAATTTCTTCCAAGACGCTCTTGCCGAGTTCGTACGTCTCTCGCGGACAATAACGGTCGATCTTATTTACGTAGTCGCGGCGGCAGATAATTAGCGAGACAAACGGGCGAAATTACTCGGCCGCCGACAGGAAATAAATCAGGCGTTCTTCGCCCCGTGAAAATGCACGATGGCTCGGGCGGAAAAGCGAGGGGAGGTGGGAACGCAGGTGGGTAGCCGAGGTGGTGCGAAAGGACGAGAAAAGACGGCGAAGGAGAGACGGCGGATGGATACCGGAGCAAGAAGAGGGAGCCTAATGAAATAAGGGTTGTTAATGAGAGATCGTGAGAGCACTGTTCTTGCTTCTCGGAATCCCTTGAGACTGTGTGCCGATGCATTCGCTCGCGACGTTCCGCCGATTTTGCGTCCCCCCCGTAAAGAACCAATGAATCATCTCGCGGCAAAAATCCTAGTCTTCGCGGCGAGTGAACAAAGACAACAGACGAGTTGTACGTATGTACGTAAAGTGCAGTCGAGCATGCGAGCGCACTTTCGCGAGCGTACGCGTGCGCTCATTAAGTGCACACGTACGTAAGTAAAAAAAAAAAAAAAAAAGTAAAAAAGACGGAAAATCTTACCGTATGACACGGCGGCGCACGAGAGACGGGAAAAGAAGTTTAATAAAAGTGTACTTCATTACCGGGAGTGGCATTTTATATTCAAAACGCAACGTTCGTGCGAGTTATCACACCTACGGTCAAAGTGGAAAAACGGGGCGGGCGCATTGCCGAGTACTGTTTACTTTTTTACCTCCCGAGAGGGAAAGGGGGAGGTTGGCGTATTGTATCATGGAAAATATCATGATTTATGGAACTTGGAGCGACCTTTGCCCGGCTTTATCGAAAAGCCATTATAACTTCCGTAGATTTATGTACTTCTCTTAGACGCGCTTACTACCGATGTTTATTGGACGCCTCTATATAACGGCAGGGGCAGAAGTGCCGCTGACCCGATACAAATATTAACAGAGTGTCATCCACACAAGTGCACATACCTTTTTTCGCGGAGAGGAGGCGATATACAATGCACACATAGTTAGTTGGATCTCGCGTGACGTCCTGCGCTTTGGCCTGACGTGCGTCGTCTTGTTGCTCGGGAACTTGCCTGTTTTTCTCATTAAATATTCACAACTACCAATTTGAATACGGTGTACGCGCGATTTATCATATTTAAAAGTATCTGATACCTTGATTGTTTTCTACGGAAAATAACATGCAATATTTTTCTACAGTGAGAAGCGATGCGAACTATTTATTATTTCAAATTTCGACCGCGCTGCAACACGGTGTGTATATATTTTCTTTGCGTATTTCTTTTATATATATATATATATATATATGTATATATATATATATTCCATTTATTTCAATATATTAATTATAAATTCATTATATTTAACGCTATTTCGCGTACACTATTTATTCATAATTTGCGGTATTAATTTCAGCGGAACAGAGAGTGAGAGAGAGAAAGAGAGAGTTTTCTGCTGAAATTTAAATTAAAATATAATATGTTATAAATAAAATTTTTTCAAAAAATATAAAATTTAAATCTTAAATCGAGCACATGTGAAAATTTCCCACTTTCTGTTTGCAAACACATAATTATGCGTTTCGCTTTGAAACACGCGCGAAGTGTGTTATTGTGTAGGAAAATAATATATTCGCGTTTTTTCTTATACAAATAAATTCTCTTATCTGAAGAAGGGAGCTTATTCATTAACATTTTTATGCGCTCACATCTCTTTCAGCTTCCTCACATCTAATCCGTCAGTTTTTTCCCGACGTCAGTTTGCGCGGACCACGATTTTCCATTCTGCGGATCCACGATTTACACGTCCGCGGAGCACGCGCTTCTCTCTAGACGACGTGGCGCGCAACAAAGAAAGATTCTGTTAATTAAAAGCGAGTACAATCTTCGCATTTGTTCGTTTCTCTCAGGACTAAGTTAATACATTTTCTTCCCCGCGCGTCACGGCAAAGTTTCGTAAAACTTGCCGGTAATGCGATGTCATTTCTGAAAGCCATTTGGTTCGCCATTGGCAGCGTTGGCTCTTCGGGAAACGGTCGTTATGTGTATGTAACATCGTCGGTGTGAACATTGCTGCTGTCGTCATCGTCGTCGTCAACAGCTGCAACAACAGCGTCGGAAAATGGGAGAAAGAACATCATTGAAAATAACGAGTCCTTAAGCAGTTCGCGCGGACACCGCACAACTTTCGCGTACCACGAAAACACGCGACAAGTCTCTCTCTCTCTCTCTCTCTTTCTCTTTCTTTCGAAAGTCTCGTCGTCGAGAGCGAAAACTCTGTTATTAAAATCGAGAACAGCTCTCCCCTTACCTCCTTCCCTTCCTCTTCCTGAAAATAGCCGACGTTTGTCGTAGGTAGGTTTGTCGGTGAAAAAGTTGCTCGGCTCGCGCCCTCAAGAAGGAAATCGCATCGAGGCGCATCGAAATTGCGAGGACCGGAACTTCCCCGAAGTATCGATAATGATTTTGCGCCAACTCCCGCGCGAAGATCGACGTGAGAAGTGGCGACGAAACTTCACACGATCGAGTTTCCCGAGTGATGCTAGTACACCGAAGTCAAGTCGTGCCGTGTCGTGTCGCGTCGCGTCGTTCGAAGGAACGTGCACGACTGACTTCTGGCGCTTCTCCATAATTGATTCCTCTCGCAAAATCAGCGCGCGCGCTTGCTCGTTCGCTCGCTCGCGCCGCATGAAGACTCATTATCGCGTTCGCTTTTATCTTACGTCCGAGTTTTCTTGTGCGTTACTTTTTTGCGTTTTTTTGTTTTTTTTGGCGCCAAGTACAGCCGCAACTTCTTCTTTTACGTAAAAAAACGTGCTTTGCTTTCCGCGCTTCGTCCGAGAGAGAGAGAGAGAGAGAGATAGATAGATAGATAGATAGATAGAGTGTATGTGTGTGAACTTAAGTAACTTCTCGCATCTTTGTTTCCGTTCGCGCGAACCGTTCGTTGTAATCAAATCTCTACGCCGGAAACAGCGACGAGTTTTACTTTTTTGCGAGTTTTAAATTTGAAGCGAGTTATCGATCGCTTTTTTTCCCTCTCTTGCCGAAGAAGCTTCATTCGCGCTCAAACTTTCGCGCGACTGCAAAAAGTATTTTATAAAATTTGCTATTCTTTTTTTTCTCTCTCTCTCTCTCTCGGAGCTTTAACTCCATTCCGGCTTTATAGTCGGGATAATACAATTTGTCGGAGCATTAAGCAAGTGTAATGAACGCTAAACGAACGAGTGTGCTCCCGAGGATCACTCATTCACAAGTGAATGAAGTTAGGAAGTAGTTCGGGAATAGCTCCGGAGATAAACTATTTTTCGGTCTGCCATTCTATTGAGTTTATAGCGCGCTAGCTACAACTTTTCGTGATTGAATTTCACAGCGCGGCACGCTGTCAGAAGCTATTATTACTATCTTCCTCGGTGGTTATTTGGGCGGTCGTCGCGCGGATAAAAACTGGGCGTTATGAACTTCCTGACGTGACCGAGTTTGTTAAGGCGCGCGCGCCCAGAGCGCCTCGGAAAACGTTCAGTTCCCGTTCGTCGTCATTTACCCGATTCGCGAAGAAAACAAATCGGACGATCGAAAGACGACGGAGAGAGAGAGAGAGACATCCGCCGCGATTACGCCCGGATATACTTACTCGAGAAGCGCGCGCGATGAAACTTTGACAATCCGCCCGGTATCTCCGCCTTGAAGGATCCATAAAGTCTGAAGAGATCTGGAAAAGCTACGCCGCAAGCGGCGTGGAAAAGGGAGGACGCGAAGGAAACGGGTTGTTGCAAAAGGTGGAACGAGAGCAAATGTACGAGAGTGGAAAGTGAAGGGAGAAATGGGGGGAAGGGAGGAGGAAGAGGAGAAAAGATTGTCCGAGAGAGAGAAAGAGAGAGAAGGAGATAGAGAGGATAAAAGCGAGTGCGGGTGCTGAGAGAAAACACGTGGGATTTCTTGAGGCATGTCGGTCGCTGCCTCGAAAATCGAGGCAAGTTTTCCTTGAGGTGGCTTTCCCGACTATCCTACGCCGAAAGATAGCTGCTGGATAGTGACCCCGCGGAAAGTTGCGAGGATTCTCAGTTCTCACTCCTTTCACACGCCGCTGTCTATGTATCTCCGAGCTTTCCACGCTTTAGTCTTCGACGGGAGAGGAGGAAGGGAAACAAGGGGAAAGGAAGCGCACTGTGTGGTATATAGCGCGCGTGTCGATTCGTCCGCGTGTCAGTGAATCTCATATGCCTTCATCTTCGCGCTGAATTTTTCTCGCCGCGCGAACGTTGCGGATAGACACGCGGAGCATTCCCCCGAGGCAACCGCAATCTTCTCCCGCGGCGAAATTCATGTAAATGAACCGCGGTTGGTGTTTGAAAAAAAAAAAACCCAGAAAAACTCTCGCGAAAAAGAATGAAAGTTGGAACTTCCGCGCTCGGGAGCGCGACTGCTATTGGGTTTGTCGCTGCGATTGTTCAGACATCGCGAGTACGAGATATAATGGAAAATAACAATGCTCTTAGCGCCGGCTCTCGTGTAATGCTACTCGGAACGAGAAGTGGTTCGTTCGCGGCTTATCTCCGCGCCGGGAGATGACACAAATCTTCGTTTTCTGTGATAGGTACGCGCTTTTATCGCACGCGAAATAGACGTAGCGGAAACTGTAACGTCTTGAAAGATACAGAAAAAAACGCGTGTTCTCTGGTGCTGCACAGCCAAAAAAAAAAAAACAAAAAAAAACAAAAAAATGTTTTCGAAAAATACTACGTCGCAATGATATCTTAAATATCTTCACGGAGATGCTCTCCTGCTATTTCGCCACGGCTTTCGCCGTGAATCGAAACCGGGATAGACGGTAAAATTGTCAAGGCTTCGTTCTCAAGATCCCTCCTCCCCGCTCTGGCGCGAAATCCCTTTCGTAATTAACGCGAGATTCACACGCGGGCGAGTATCGTCGCAACGCGTAAAAGCCCTTGTTATCCTTCGTCGCCGACGATTCTCGTCACGTTCAGCTTCGTCACGCGCGCGCTACTACCACTCGCGGAGCATGTAAGACAGCGGTCGCGTTTTCTCTTTCCATTGCGCCGCGCGCGAATTTTGCACAGATTCCTATGTCTCTCTTTTCCGGTCTTCCTGCGTTAAAATTCACTCCCCGGCTGGAGTAGATGCGGCAGTCTCGCCGCCCTAGGGCTTCCTTCCATTATGCATTCCTTACTATTGTTGTTACGTTGCGCGCGCGCGCAAACTCGCGCCTGTAGAGTGGAGTGCCGCTTGTGAAACAGGTAATTTCAATGAATTACTCCAACACTTTAGTGTTGCCGCGGCATCATCGGTACACTTCCGCGCGACTCGTCTTCCATGTATGTACACACACGTACACACACGCGCGTTTTCAGGTGGCGGAGTATGTCCCGGGGCGTTACAGTCGGGCGTCGTTGACGATGCAACCCTCCTGGATATTACGTGGATCTACTTGTCAAGCATTAATGTCTCAACTGTGTATTGAAGTTTTGTCAACTGAAAATTCGAGCGGAAATACCGAGACGAGGTCGCATGTAGGCGGCTGTGATCTTCACCCTTGGAAAGATCGTATTGTGGTTTTTTTTTTTTTTTTTATGCCGAAGTCGCATTTCGTCGACGCGAAGAAAATTTCAATCGCCACGAGACGCGCGAAGTGCAAACTACTAATTTGATAATTTAAAAAAAATATATTTTAGAGATGGACCGCAATTGAATAATTTTCTAAAATATTTTTTTAACTCTAAAACTGAATGAAAACTACGCAGAAAAATTCTGCTGCGATATTCTGAAACTACTAGATTTTAAATAACCCTTCGAGAAAAAACTTCCTCCCCCCGAGCTCTTTTTTTTTTTTTTTTTTTGTTTTGACAAGAGGAAAAATCGGACACCTCTTTTTTATGTAAAATTGCAAACGTCCATACAAAAAAAACTGGACACAAATCTCCACGGGAGAGATTAAATTTTTATTCGTGCGATTCTGCTGATGGGCGCAGCGCACACACTGTCGCGCGCGCGCACGCGTTCCGCCACGAAAGATTTTAATTATGAGAATAAAATTAATTTACGGTATTACGTGTACAAGCAATTTCCGAGAGGCGCGTCCGCCGGTTTTCATCTTGAATATCGCCGTGTCGCTTTTCTCCCTCGTTTTCCCCGCTATTTAGATGTAATCACAGCTCTATACATACGTGTGCGTACATATCGGCGGAGAGTTCTTTGAACAATTGTAAGCCGCGCGCGATTTGTGCCGTAATATTATCCGAGAACAATACCTGTCGATTATTCCGCGCTATCACGCGCGGTAATCACAGAAAGGTATTAGAGGAATAGAAGAGAAAAAGAGAGAGAAAGAGAGTTTCTCCGTGCCGCCTGTGAGCGTTCAATGCCGTTCGATGTTCAATTTTCCAAATGGAGAGCAAAAGTCCGGCGGACTCTGTGTCTCTCTCTCTCTCTCTCTCTTTCTCTCCGATCGCCACGCTTTATTTCGCGTCCTATTATACTCCATGCTCTGTGCGCGACTTTCTTCCAAGTGTAATTAAACGCCAGCGCCGATAATTTGTTTCGGAATCGTTTCGTAACACCCTTTGCTTGCAATAAAAAAACTCCTCTTTCACGTATATTGAGCGTGTTAAATCCTTCAAACCATTCTCTCTCTCTCTCCGTCTCTCGGATCTTTTTTTTTTTTCATGAAAAATTTTTTTCGAGCAAAATCTTTCTCTTTAATTTAAAAATGCGGGTAATATTAACAAAATAATTTTACGCACGCGCGATATAATCTCTTCGGCAGAAAAAATAACGGTATCTGTTCTCGCGAAACGCAGTCGCGAATTTCAGCCTTTTCGCGCGCCGTATGGAAATACCTGCTGGTTATCTCGTCTCTCGCGCAAAAGAGAAGCGAGACGTCGTTTATTCTTTTCGCTGTCGTTATCTTTCGCGAACTGTGTATCACGTACATACACAGGTCGCTTGTTTTATATTTCCTGATACACGAGACCCCGATATATATGTATATATATATATATATAGAATAGATATACCCTCTCCCCTTTTTTCTATCTGTTTTACATAGCGGATGCATGCAGCCGATATTGCTTTCCAAGGATTGAAATTAGCCTCTGAATGACACAGATGTCGGGGAATGCATCGTCGATGCGCATATACGTGTGTCGTTGAATAAAAGTCAACACGAGCTCGTGATAAAAGGAAACTTAGAAAGGGAGGGAGGAGGAGGAAAAGTGTGTTTCGCATTCATCGAATCAGCATGGAGCAGCGCCGTAGTAAAAACGTTAAAATACTAAAAATCTACTTTTTTATGCGCATACGCCAAATTCTATTATTTCCGGCGCGCGCTCGCCGTGTATTTCAGCTCGCAAAAAATAAAAAAAAATAAAAATTAGAAATCAAGAGAATACACAAATTTACCGACGTATACTAATTAATTCGCGTTGAGCACAGTTCAATCGTCGAACGGGACGTTCCTTCATCTTACGCACTGAAATATGTACGCACGTTGGTATCGTCTCGTCTCGGCCTCCGCTCGAACAACGAGATTCGCACTTGGATCCTCCCCGCTCTCGGAGAAATCTCGAAAATGCGAGGAAAATTCGTCACATCTTTTCTATGCGATGCTGTTTAATTCGAATTCGTTCTCTCGCTGAGAAAAGAAAACGCGAGAGAAGCGCGAATTGCTTATCGATCTGATTAAAGCAAAGTTTGCGCGACAGTCGCGTTATTAATTAAATGCGAACCAAGTTCAGACAGTAATACAAAGAAACGGAGGGCGCGAAACGCTTACAAATTTACCGACCGAGTTTTGAAACTTGGCGGATATTCCCGCACAGCCCGCGCGCGAAAGATATCACGGCCGAAGTTTTAATCGGCTTATATCGTCGGGCCTGTGAAAGCTACACAGGCTTCACAGCCTATTTACTTGTTGTATTCAATGCCGCGCGGCGTGTTGGATTTTTAATCGAGCGCGCGAGCGAGATACGCACATACAATGGATATACAAGCAAAGTTCCTCTCTCCCCTCTCCGCTGCGTGTCACGCTGCTCGCAAAACTTTCAACGGAATGGTCCATAATCTCGCCGGGTCCGCCGGCGAACTCCCTTTTTCTTTTGCCTCGCTGTCATTAAAACTTTAAGGCCTGCGGAGATCGGTCGGTGTAATTAAAGCACACTTGCCCGGGATGTTCATTAAAGATGGGTGGAGTTAAAGTGCATTTCATCAAAAGTTGGTTGAATGTTTCACGGTGACCCCTTTGTACATCCCGACCTTTCACTTGCGAGTTATCACGTAAATAAGAAGAAGCGCTTATACATGTATATATATACATACACATCGAATTCTTTAGCATCGCGATTCTCTTCGCGACGACGTTCATCGGATTACGTCATCCGGTCCGATAATTGCTTCAGGCCGGAATAACTGATCAATCCCGTTAATAATGCATTCGCGCAAATTACGCGATCGTCGAAAAGTGTAAGTGATGGTAACATTTCACGATATCGGATAATTGTGAACCGATCCGAGAATGTCGGAAAATTGTTTTGCAGTTTATTGCCAGACTTTAATTTGCGCGCATCGTCAATATAAAATACTTTTTTGCATTTTTTGTATTTTCGACATGTCGTGCGTCATGAAGCGACAGTTTGATCGATCGATCGACGAGAGGAGTCTGTTTGACGAAAGACCGGACGGCAACGCGTTGTGTTAATTACAAGGTTCGAGCGGTAGATTCAAATAGGCGAGTCGAGTCCGTTCGTTTGACGGAGAAACTCCGATTTCTTCGAATGTTTCTACGAGTTTCTCGGTTGTGTTTTCCGAATGAAGCACACGTATTTGTGTGAGAAATTCTCCGAGTCGCGCGTTATTCGCTATACGAGTCGGGAAGTCGCGGCCCCCGGAAACGCAACGACAAGAATACGTAAATTCAATCTCTCTCGGTGAAAATTTACATGAAGCTTCTCTCGCGGACAACACGCGGAGAAGTAAAATACGTTTTTTTTTAGTTTTGTATTATTTTGCGAAATTTCGTATACTCCACTACTCGTTCGAAAATAAATGTTGTTTTTTCTTTTTTTATTACATTCGAGCCCCGTTTGAAGTGCATATAGTAAGTAGAAAAAACACTCATTTTTTACGCCGGCCGGCGCTGCTCGAAAAGATGAGCGCGTGATACGTGTTCACTTAGCGCATATAAATATTTCCGCCATTGCCGGGTGCAATGAAGATTAAATCCAAATGCACAAATACACACGTCTCCGTGCTCAAACGCAAATACACATTTGCATCGCAAGTTCTGCCTGATGATCTTCGCCATTATGCATTTGCGGTGTTTTCCATGTCATAAAATCTGTTTACATCTGCCGAATCTGTTTACTTTGACATGCGGGCGTTGAGAGAAAACATATATCTCGTTATTAAAAAAAAAAAAAAAAAAAAAAAAAAAAAAAAAAAAAAAAAAAACACTCGCGCGCGCGTGGAAAACTTACACCGATATTGCAAATCGCAAAAACATCGAGACTTTTGATGGAGATATCGAACGATAATAACGTCCGCGAAGGAATTAATCAGCAAACCGCCAAATAAGGTAAATAAAACGCGAATAAAACGGCAATAAACGACGTTTGGCGGAACGGAAGATTCGCACGATGACATTGAATAAGGTTTTTCCCCTCTTTGCTTTTAAGCTTCGTTTAAGCGCGATAAAAATCCCGACTTTTTTCCAGCTCAGAGAATTCACCGAATCCAAATAAAGCATCACGCGCGAGCGATTCGCGAAGCGTGGCGACGGCGGCATCGTCGTAGTCGTCGTAATCCCTCAACATTAAATGCCTCGCCATTGATTTCCGGACAAATTGCGCGCCGTCACGACGTCGTCTTGAGCGCGCTGTTCCAACGGCCAATTATATTTCGAATTTATCCGTGATAATTGCGAGAGACGCGCTTTCCGGATTCTGTCGAGCGAACGAGAGCGAGCGGAGACTCGCTCGCGCGCCTGACCCGGAATATATTCGCGGCATTTCCGGCACGTGCGCCTACGCCGCGGGATTTATACGCGTCGTCCATTTGCCTGCCAAATTTAAATTCTGACTCGCGTGTCTCCGGGGATCAGATGCCCGTCGGAGGTAGTCGGTCGGATATCACCGGTGAAGAACGCCGGCCGGATGCTGAGAGCCAAATCGCGCCCGGGAAATTACGCGATTCGTCGTCGTCGTCGACGTCGACGTCGTTCTTCTGAAAACGCGCCGTACGCCGCAGGAAATAGTTGTAGAACGGCCATTTCCTGTGTTGCGGAGAAAAATTAAGCGATTTTGGCGAGAGAGGTAGAACGGAATCTTCTCTTTCTTCCTCCCCCTCCTCCCCCCCCCACATCTTTCCGACAACCGCCGCGCCGTCGGTTAAAATTCCCGGGCACGGTCTAACGCTCGATTTATTTCAATGCCCTCTTCCTGTCGGAAGCTTAATAGAAAGCTCGCCTCTCGCGATCTTAATGGGTTTTCTTTGTGCGTCCGATTGCACTCCGCTCCTCGTTCGCGCGTCCCAGCGCGAATAATTCCGCATAAGCGGGCGACGACGATGACGTCTATATACGCAAACGAACTTCTTTTTCTGTCGAGAAATATACGCGACGACATCTCTCGTCAAGCTTCACCGTAAAGATTGTCGTGAACGGAGCGATTCTCTTCGGAAATCGGCACCTCGTAATACACTCTCATCCTCCCTCGTCTCGAAGCGCAAGTTGTGAAATTTATCGTAAAAATCAGTCTCGACGTTTAAGCAACGTGTCAAATATTAAGCAAAAGAAGAAATATCAAGTAAAAAGAAAAAAAAATCGAGCTCTTTTTCACACATTTAAGACGTTAGAGGACAAGATGACTAATTAACATGTTTGAAGAGGCCGTGTATGCGCATTACGGTGTTCATATTTGTGAGGAAAAACTCGTGTGTGTGTGGAGAAAATTCAGCGAGGTAATTAACGAGAGAGAGAGAGTATCCGCGGAATTTAAAATCAATTACGTAATGCCTCGTGTAATAGCTTCGCATCGCCGGGCGCGTAGAAGCGCGGCTTTCCGTAATAAAATAATAATAACGGCCGAACGGAGAATAATGCGGAGAGTTGCGAAAGTTTTCGCCCGCCTCGTAAATTCGTAACTAGCTCGGGGGAGAAAGAGAGAAGCTCGCGCTCCGTTTCACACACGCTCTTTTCGTTCCTTCCCTGTATACTCGAAAAAAAAGTTGTGCTCACACGGGCATTTTCCGTCCCTTTTTCCGTCTCTCCCCTTTTCTTTTTCTTCCAAATCTGGCGGATTGGAAACGAGTGGGCTGAGCGACGCGTCGCGTCGTCAAGGGGAGCGTAAAACATCCCCGCATTAAACATGTAGGACGAGCGATGACGCTAAATCTTCTTCAGACATTATACGACTTAAACCACCGATACCACCACCACCACCATCTTCCCTCGTTCCGTTTTCCGTTCAAATACTCTCTCCCTCCCCTCGTTTCTTCCCTGACGTCGATTTCTCGGTTTAGCCGCAATGTGCCGCACTTACCGTGGCATTCTACCCCCATCTCTCGTCGTCCTTCCGCCAGCCTCGCCTATACCCTCCTTCCTCCCCAGACACTCTTTTCTCGCACCGTTCGATCCTCTCGAGATTTACCGCCTACCGTCGCCCGTTCCTTGTTCACCTTCCGCGCGGAAACCGCGCTGCAAGTTCTCTCTATTTCTCTCCCTCGAGCCGCGTTTCTCTTCCGCGGGCGAGCGTCGCAATTCCGAAGCTGCCAATTTTGATTTATATCCGCGCAATCGCGTATACGTTCCGGTTGCGACCTACACGTTGCTGTTAGACGGATCGCGACTCTTCCGGGCGTCGGGCGTCCATCTTTACTCCAATATGTCGCTCGTGTCCCGGGGAGCGTCCTCTCTCGATACTTCGTGCTCGATGGCGCGCGACGCGCGCTCGAATTCGCACGCTCGACTCGTTCGTGAAAATTCCTACGGCGTCTCTCCTACACGCCAGCCAGGAGAGCCAGGAGGCCGATATTAATCCCGGGGACACCGCGCGCACACCGGATGGACGACGGACGCGCCGATACGCCGCGTTTGCTCTCCCGGCCGTCCAACGAAATTACAAACGGAACCAACCCGCCGTCCTGATTTATCGGTTTTCTTTTTGAGTTGCGATAACGCATCGGTTATATTATATATATATATCGACTGCAGGAGTCCGTTTACGAGATTTATGCGAGAGAGAAATAGAGAGAAAGAGAGAGAGAAAGAAAAAAATTCTTATGTCATTTGTAGCAATTATATAGCGGGAAATAGCGTTGAATTTCGATACTACACGAATTTAGTGGATTAAACGAGGTATCGCAAATTGCAGAGAAAAATAACGAAAAAACTAGAAGCGCGCGAGCGCGTGTGTGTATATAATATCTGCGTGTGCGCAGGATTCTGTTCGCGACTTATGCGACATATTGCAGTGACATTATTATGTTCTCCCTTTCGTGTGCAGCTATACGTGCATTATATCCCGGCGCTTTCAACGTGAAACGCAAATCACGCGACGCACGATTGCGACGACGTGAGGAAGCGAAATCGCGCCGATAAAAATGCAGCGCCCGCCCGCACGCTCGCGCGCGACGTATTAATTCGTATATATATATCTTTCTCTCTCTCTCTTTTCGTGCACTTAGAGAAGAGAGAGTTGCAGCATTAACGTTATTATCTTCGCCTGCAAGTTCCTTCCACCGAGAGGCGACAAGCGAGTGTCGGAAGAAGTTTACGGCGAAGGAGAAGGAGAGCTAATTCGCAGCAATAATTCCACCCGCCTTAACCGCCGACGCCTGAATGCGGTTTAACAGGATGTATAAGCGTACTCGCACCCCCTCCCGCGTTTGCGCCGCGGAAGGATTAAGACTAAAGACGGAAGGGGAGGCGCAACCGTCGGCAACGTCGACGACCGAGAAAAGACGTTTAACAGATAGGACAAACTCTCTCTCCGCCCTCTCGTTTGCTCCGCCGGCGAGAAAGAGAACGCATTTCTCTTTCGCGATATCGATTTGCGTGTATAGCGAGCGCACGCTAATCTTGAAATTATTATATCACGGTTAGCAAATGTAATAAATAAAATTGAATTTTCTCGCGCGCAACTTTTTGGGTCGACAGTTCTTCTTAAAATAGTTACAAAATTAGAATAGGAGGAAATTAAATAATTCTCGCGAAGTGAACTAAACAACAAAAAATATAAATAATCGATGTTTGTTTTCACGTTTTAAAAACGTTCGTCACTATCTCCGTTTAATGCGAATACATCACATATATATATGATTAACGGCGGAAATAAAAGAAGAGTTTTCTTTCTGTTTTCCAACAGAGAGCGAGAACTCGAATCGATAGCTAGGCTACGTGGTATATGGTGAATTATCTCCATCGATCATACGCGTACAATCTAATTTTCGTAAACGTAACGAACGCCTCGGGTAATACCTTTCTATATATAGAGTGTAGACGTTCTTGCGGATTTGACTCGGCCCGGGTCCGTGCTGACCTCCCGATCGATGATCAATAATCTCTGGTAGTAGGCAAGAGAGAGAGAGAGAGAGAGAGAGAGAGAGAGAGAGAGAGAGAGAGAGAGAGAGAGCTCGACCTCACGTGTACATCCACCGTATCACGCGGCCATAACTTGCGTCGTAATTGCTTTGCTAGAGACGATTGTCGTCGTTATGGTAATAATCCTGTCGGACCGACGGACACATGTGCTCCAATCATCTCTCGTGCACTTAACTCCTCTAAACGTATAATCGCTCGTACTAATAGCAATCGACGAAACTGCCAATTATCAGCAAATACTCTTCGCGCGGCATGTTCATTCGAGCTCGAGAGAGAGAGAGGTGCTCGAAATTTCGGGCCTCATTTCGTCTCTCCCCTCGGCGGTTTTCTTCTCATTGAAAAACAGAGAGATATGTTTCCAGATGATACATCGCGACCCTGTTTTCACGTTGCGCGAATCGATCGTAAACACGGTGTTTTTCACCGGGATTGCTTCCCCCCGGGATGTATCATCGTTCGTGATATGTTCGTGCGTTTAGGAAGGCGGCGCGTAATCGCCTTGCTTTTGAAATTCCGTCGAAAAAGAGCGATCTCTTTATTCTCGGGCTTAGTCGTTCCGCGCCTTGTTCGGCTATGCATAAAAGAGATCGAAAGTGATGTTTACGAGCGAGATATCGGAAGATACTTCGTGTTTCTCGTGAGGAGAGTCGACGAGAGTAAAAATATATTACTTGGTAGTTTTTAGATTTTTTTTTCTTTTTTTGTTTTACTTTATTACACACACGTCGCGAGTTTTGGTTTTGAATGCAATAATCGTTCCGATATACTTTTGAGGAAATACTTTTGCGTCCGACATTTAACTTTCGTCGAGAAACAGAGATTCTTTCTAAAGACGATGTTTCAAAAGAGTTTTGTGTTCTCTCTGTTTGTTTGTTTTGTAATGTTTACTCGTGCGCTTCAGTTCGTTGTGTGATAAATAAAGTATTCGTTAGCTATGTCGTTCGAATGCGCAAACGCATTCACAAGCGAAACCAATGTGCTTTCCGAAGTTGGTTCGGTCCAAACCTCAGAAAGTTTGTCGAGAGTACAATAACATTGTAATTTAACTAACAATTATTCGTGTGGTCTACCCCCTTAAGCTAATTCCTCAATACGCGCGCGCACATAGCGCACTCCTAACGCAAATTAACCCAGCTGCTAATTACCTAAGTGATCTGTTTCGCGAAACAGATGCGTGTACGTCGGAAACTCTATGAGTGAAAATGCAATTGTGTATAAGAAGTGCGTGTATATATAATCCGCGGCTGAGTAATTTCTCTTATAATCGCAATTTTGACAATGAAATTACGCGACGGGAAATAAAATTTGAAATTCCGAGAAAGAAGAAAAATTATAGCGGATAGTGTGAGGGAACGGTAAAATTAAACTGAAGTAACAAATATTACACATAAATTGCACAGATCGTGCGAGCGTTCTCTCAGCATTCAACCATTTGAGAGAAATAATAAGGTCGCATTTTAAATTGAGGTGAAAAACTGGAACGCGGAATATAAAATTTTTTTCTCTCTTTAACATTTAAAGGGATTTATATACCCGCGGCGCACTCGTAAAAGTCTAAAATATATATCTAACGCACACACCGATAAACTTCCGCGTTTGTGTATTTCCTTTGCCGTGACGCGCGCGCGACGTATCGCTCTCTTCGCGCCGAGTTTGCCGAGCAGATTCGCGACGCGCGCGATATATATCTATATCGCGCTATAATTCTACTATGGATGATCAGTCGAGAGACTGGGACGGGTTAACAAGTTTATTCCACCGGGGGAGTGACATTATCAGTCACAAATTATAGCGCGTGGCTGAAACCGAACTTGTCATCCCCTCCGCGCATTCGGAGGCCTTCGCTTATTCCCGCGCCCTTGTTCAACTGACATTGATGTACGCGCGTGGCTAGATGTCTGCTCGATTATGCGAGATTTATATAAATTCGTCGCGAGAAACGTGCGTGTTGTTTTTTTTCTTATCTTATTGCCGCTTCGTCGCGAGCAGCAATTTCGGCTGACACGTTCTGTGTTCGCACTTTTGTATGAAAAAAAAGCGTGAGAATGTTGACATTTTTTAAACAAAGTTTATTATTCTTTATGTTCCTACATTTAAGTAAATTGTTACTGCACGTGTTATTATTTTTCTATTTGTTACTTTTTATTTAAGTAAAAAAATACTATTATTATAAAAATAAATGAAATAACAATATAATATAACAATAATTAATAATTAATGTATGCAAAAAATAACACAAGCAACAATAAATACATATAAAAAATGTGAAACATTAATGTAATCTCGATAGCACAATTTATATTTTCCGGAAGAAAAAGAAAGAGCGCGTTGATTAATTTATGTGTGTTCTCAATAATGTCATTAAATTAAACGCATACATATACATATGTATGTATACAAGCGCAAACATTCGAGGTTACACGTAAGTCAACAAAACTTCCGATCTTATTGCCTTTGTATAATCTTCATGGAGCATCAAACCGCAGCCGCTCTTATCGTTCGAACATAATTCATGCTCCAAGAGGTTAAACGAAATCTACATATCGAACGCGCCACAGTCAGTTAAAGCCAATCGGTGAAATTTGCATATCATCGAAGATTTAACTTTGCGGCAAGAGAGAGAGAGAGAGAGAGAGAGAAAGAGAGAGCCACCGTCCAGAAATGGTTTTAATTTCGTTACATCGCGTTCTCCGCCCTTTCAAGTGTTTTCGCTTCTTTTTTTGCTAAATATCAGAGAAATAAACTTCGAAGCTAAAAAGTCTTTCTTCTCCTTCATACATATACTTCTGCTGAAAAGATGTAAAGAGAGAGAGAGAGTCAAGCACAGAGCGCGGCAAACATGAGAAACAAAGGCAAATGAGAGTCGTACATATTGGAGCGAGTTTTCCTTATCGCGCGCGCAGAGGGAAAGACAGGAATCAGGAAAAATGTACACGCTTTTCACGCGCCTCAACTTCACAGACGCGAAATTATTCCGCGCGCGAAATAACGTTTGCTGGAAAATACATACGTACATTTTTATGCCATTTACTTCCGTCAGTTTTTCCGGTTCGTTATTTGCACAAGCATATCATCACACGCATGTGGCACATGGCATAACCGATCTTTATAAATTTGTCTATTGTTTTGTGTTTTTTTTTTGTAGAGACCAACTCGCGATCTAAACAATTTTAATTTTTCCTAAATGCGTCCCTCTCGTTTGTATCGCATTAACACGACGCAATTAAGAAAATTGAAATTTTCGTGAAGCTCGCACAAAGATTAATACGAACAGACGATGCGTATCTCCTATGAGATACGTTCTTTTGGGAGTATCCCCCGGGTGAAAAACCGGGATAAGACCGGGGCAGTTGAATGAACGGAAAAAGAGCGACGCGCGTACGATGTAAAGGAAAAGGCGCCGTCAAAAGAAAGAGAGCGCGGAGTATTCTGAGAGCGAACGGCGGAAATGGAACGCGCCTACCGTGCGCTCATTATAATGTAGAATCCAGAAGGAGCGGGACAGGTTATCGCACGGGTATCTATCTGAAAAGAAGGACTGAGGCACTGTCTGGGCTACGGATAGAACTAAAGGGGAAGCGAGAGAACATCGAGAGTTTTTTAAAGTTCTTTTAAAGCCGCGCCGCGCCGCCGCCATTTCGTTCGAACGTCTCGCTCGCCGAGAAACGTCTTCGCGCGTGTTTCTTGGCCTCTTCGCGCGAGTGTGTGATTTCTTATCGCGGATATCACGCGCGGATTTTGACATTTCGCGATTCCCGATCAAGCCGTCCGTGACGACGCGACGGTTCGGGGACCGCGCGAAAGCGAAACGGAATGAGATTATCGAGCGGAAATAACAATAATGCGCGGTTAGAGAGACGAGACATTCGCGTATTTCCCCCAGTAATATTCCGGTGATCGATACACTGACTATTCGTCATTTGACTGGAGAGAGAGAGAGAGAGAGGAGAGAGCGCGCACCACAGTTATCGCCGACGCCGGTAATCGGCGACTCGTGTTCCCTATTAACCTTTGGCGCTCAAAAGGGATTATACCACAAACTGGCCGTATTAACAGGCCGAGTGCCGCGTGGGTCTATCTGTTTGCTTTTCATCTTGCGCGCTTGATTTCCGAGAGATCACGCGCGTAAGATTCGTTTTCCGCGAAAAGCCAGCGTTTCGAACGCGTCCAATTACATTTCTCCGAGATTACGCGCTACGAAGATTAAAAAGTGTAAGATTTTCTTTGATTTGGATTTTTTGTTTAAATAAATTATCTGTTGAAATATAAGTTTAATTGATTAAGTATAAAAGCTTATACACGTGATAATCAATCGGTACTCTTGTTGTCAGTCTGTATCGTAGCGCGTAATCTCTTCAGGCGTCTCTTCTCTCATCGACGGACGCGGACCTTCTGTTTTTTTCTCAGCATTGTCTTTAATCGTTAGTCGTTGAATTCGACCCGTCAAGAGACAATCAATGTACATCGAGTAGAGAAAACGGAAAATATTTATCATTAGGACGATCGCAAAAATGTCTCATGGTGTGAGATTCTCATTTCAGTCATTAAAGAGATATGTATTAAAGTCGCCTGTACAATCGTGACTGATACAAGTGACATCAATCAGCGTCGTTGAAAGAGAAACATATGAAAAAAGAATAAACATTAAGAATAAACGCAAAAAGAGGTTGTTATATTTAAACGTTTAAATCTTTTGTCTATTATAGGTTTCTTAATCATAGTCTGATCTCATTACATTCTTGGATGTTAGGTTAGGTTAGGTTACTTCTATCTCTGTCTGTTGTTCTTTTTCATGTATGAATTTCTGAACTGCAAATATAGTGCAACATAATAACGAGCACATGCGAAAACATGCGAAAACTAGTTTTTCTCCATTTTTAAAAACTTGAGAGCCATAGATTTCTTGAACTATTTTCTTTTATTCTAGAAAATCGTTTATCTGTCCGAGCAGTAAATACAAAAATAAATCTAAACTCTAAATTCTCGTTCGGTCGGCCTAGTCTTTAAATATGAATATTCGAGAATATGATGTAACAAATATATATACAACGAATAAATTCGATTCTCACCGAATAAGCAAATAGAGAAATTGTATCTATTCTTTTTTTCTCTCGGAGAGAGAAAAAGAGACAGATATTAAATAAATATATATCGCACTTTCATGTAACTTCGCGGCACTTATTATCGCAGTTTTATTATATACAACCACCGAGAGAGCGCTCCGTGTTCGCGAGCACACCGCTATTGGTCTTAGCGTTTACCTCTGCCTCGAGGTGCTTCGTCTTTTTTGTTCAATCGTATCCGTTATGCAGGTATATACCATCGCATTCTTCTCCACCCTCCGCCCGGCTCGTGGAATCCTCTCACGGGTGGATGAGGGAAGAGGATATACACCGAGAGAGATTCTTCGCTCTATATCCGCGGGCGATTCGAGAAGAAACAGCCGGCGAAGGGTGGAAGTGCGCGCTCGCGATATATCGTCTCGGTATAATGGCCGTTGGTGCCTTCAGAGCTCTCTTTCAACCGCTAGAGAAGCGGCTCCTCCTTTGTGTCACCCCGCTGAAGAAAGCGGTATACCTTACTCCCGCCCCCATTCCATTCCCCTCGGTGGCTTCTCTACCTCTTCCTCGTCGACCTGGAGGCGAATTTGCGAGCTTAGCTCAAACGGAAGCCCGCCCTTTAGATCATTTCAACGCGTTCCTGTGTTTTCGCTCCGCTTGATGTACAGCCGAAAAGCCATTCCCCCCATTCCTTTCGAGCTTTTCGCCCTCACTCGGGCATCTGTTTCGCCTTCTCTTTCTCTCTTCTCTCGTTTAGATGCAGTGACTCGCAAAGTCGTTTCGTTCCCCCGATTTTGTTTTACCGTCAACTCCCTCACCCGCGTCCTCGAGCACTCGCTACTGAAATAATCTCTCGCGCTTTATGGCCTCCTTCGCTGTTGTGTGCTAATGAATACTTCTCAAAACGAATCACAGAATGAAAGAACAATACGATTTCGCGATGACATCGCCATTACGAGCAATGAAATAATCAAAGCAATTATGCGGAGTTCTAAGAGCATAATTCCGGGATTTACGACTTGACATTTACGTACGTATCTTTTCACACGATTTCCCTCTCTCCCTTTCCTTGCGAAATCTGTGAAAAGCCGAACGCGATGATAATTTGATTTTTTTTTTAGCTCGCGAATAATCTCCGCGACGTCGTCGAAAGTGGGGCGCGAATACGATTGTGCTTTTTATTGAAGCGCGACGAATTGCCGTTACGGACTGTTACGGCTGTAGATGTCGGAGATAACGCGATGATTCCGGACGATTTATAGATCACCACGGTCGTGTAACTGATCGCGAGAATTACCGCAATCGGCGATGCCGATGAGCAGAGCGAGCGCGCGCGCGTCTTCCGCCAAAGAGAAAGAGAATTTCCACTGCGGACCGGAAACAGACGAAATCTGTACTTTCGTCGTGTAATTTGGGATTTACGAGCCTTGGCCGGCGGCCAGCTCGAGTAGGGCATCCGGTTAGGTTACAACGGCGTTGGCCCGCTGCAACTTTGTTCCAACGTGATGTTCCCTTTCTCTCTTTTCCTATTCTCCCGACATCGTGCACGCGCGCGCGCTACGAAATTATCGAAGTATCAGGTCGAACTGAGAGAGAAAGAAAGAGAGAGAGAGAGAGAGAGAGAGAGCTTTGCTACACCCTCTTTAATTCCGTTCTGTCGAGCGCTTTTTACACACATGCTTTTAACACGAGCTCCCTTTTTTTCGATCGTTTCTCCTGTTTCGATTCGCGTCGCGCGTCCTCGAAATCTCGCAGGGAAAAAGAAGTTTCGCTGAAATAGCAAGAAGATTGATTTACTACATTGGGTTGGCTACATGATAAAAGAACTTGCTGAGCCTACTTCGATGTTTTCATTTCACTGATGACAAAGCGTTTTCTTGATTTAACAAACAATTCAGCAGCAAGCCCGGCCCAAAGTTCTTTTCTCGCTCGTCCGAAAACTTTTTCTACCCTCGTGCACGCCCGCGGTAAGTCGGAACAACAAGTCGTACTTGTTACGGGAGACGTGGCTCGAGTGGCGTTACGGTGGTACGCAACGACCTCTCGTCATTTTTATATAGCCGCGTTTCACCAAGCGTTTCACTCGCTTCGCGAGTGCCGCGTTCCCTTGCTCGATAATTCCGCGTTCTCTTGCTCATAATAATTCCGCGGGAAAAATGAAAACGCGCGGTGAGAACGCGATCTCAGTAACGGCGCGAAGAATGCGATTAAACCAATGGAAGAAGAAGAAGACTTATGACTTTTCTTGTCGGTATCTCGCGCGCGCGCGAAAGAGAGAGAGAAAGAGCGCGCGAATTATGATAAATGACTCCGACACGTGAACGTGTCTGTGTTGCACGAGCAACAAGGCGCCTTCCTCTTGATCGATTCAATGTTTATTCCCCGTGTGTTTCTTATTTCACCATCAGGCTCGGCAGTTATATAGCGAAGGAAGGAGAAAAACGTCATTCGTCAAGATATACGCGCGAGCGCGAACGAACGTTACTGCTTTGTTAACTTAATTCGAACCCGACGCGGCGGAAACTCGGCGCGCACTCTCTCTCTCTCTCTCTCTTTTTCGATACGCTTTTAGCTCGATTTATTCGGCAAAGCGAGCGTGTTTGCGCGAGCGGATAATGTTCGATCTGTGTAGCGCCGTGGAATCCCGATGACGACGGTGAGGAGGCGTTCTTCGAAATCGAAGATCGAGACGTTGAAGAGAGAGAGAGAGAGAATTTGACGCGCGCGCGCGAGAACATTGTGCATCTCGGGCGATCTTCGACGAAGCGTCTTCGGAAAGTCAATAGCTTCTCTTCCAGAGACGAAACCGCAAGGAGGATCGATCAACGTTCCTACCCACTCTCTGTCTTTGCGAGGGTCTGTCTATCCTATCGGTTCGTTGTTCCAAGACGCCTCCCTCTAGCCATCGTATCCTACTCGTGTACTTCTCTCTCTCTCTCTCTTTCTTCTCTACATTCGCCAGCGCTCTTTACTGGGTGCTCTCTACCTCAATGGATGAGCAGACACGAGTCTCCTTCGAAGAACGTTGTACGTACGACGCGAGATCTTGTTCTCAAGACCCATCAAGGATCTATTCCGACGTTCTCAGATTGCGACTGAGAGAGAGTAGTAGCGCTCGGATAACGGAAAACCTTCGCATCCCTCTCTCTCTCTCTCTCTCTCTCTCTCTCTCTCTCTCTCTCGGTTTCTCTCTCTTTAGCCAGAGCAATAATTAAATAGAACAAAAGCGCGGACTTGATGGACTCTTTGCGAATAAAAGGTCTGCGCGCTCGCTCAATCTCGAGCGAAAAAATGCGTTTTTCTTTAACGATCGGAATTTTCGTAACTACATATTGTGTGTATACATTGGAGAAAACAATGTGTGCTCGTAAAAAAAAAAAAAGAAATATAGAAAGAACAAGATACTTTCGCACAATCGAAAGCAAAAAAAAAAAAAAAAAAAAAAAGAGATCCGCGAGTAAGTAACCGCTCTTTATAAAATTTCTCGCGAGCAGCAACGGGCGCGCGATCGATGCGGCGTTATATCGCTCGCGAAAGAGAATCGCGCGAACTTGATCCGATATATATATATATGTACGGCGATCTAAAAATAAAAGACGATGGCGCGAGATGCTATATAAAAAGAGAGAGAGAGAAAGAGAATGCGCGCGCGCGGAAAAAGAAATACAGCGAGAAACGAATGAATAGAAGTAAGACGAACACTGAATTCCTCTATCTGCAGCAACCTTCGATGAAGATATATAACGAGAGTCGATCGAAGGATACCATCTCGCCTCTTATTTTTCATCCCGAGCGATCTCTTCCACCTAACTTACCTACCTACACGGACCCTTGACGGAACCGTCCGGCTCGCTCCACGAAAGGCACTTCAACTCCAATTTCACCCTATTCCTCCGTCCGTGAATGAACGCGCGAATACCACCCTGACGTCTGACAGAATTCTAGAACGAATCCGACCATCCGTTAGAAACTTAATCAAAACTACCTAGACTTTGGGCGCAGTTTGAGCATGCCCGATGTGATGAACGTCGCGGTAGTTTTCACGTCGTTCTCGTAATTAGCAATCTGTTATTCCGACCTATACACTATTATAACTCGCTTTCTCTCCTTCTCTTCCCTCTTCTCTCTCTATCTCTATCTCTTCGCCGGAAACTTTCCTGAATTACGGCGGCGCGACATTTTTATGCTCTCTATACAAGCCCGGGGCGTCGCTGAAATATATTCGCACGAGTGTATAATTGCATTCGCGCGTACTCGAAAACTTCTGCCCGCCCGCCAACGTGCGCTCACTACTCCGCTATTTAATATTTTATCCCGTGCATTCTCGTTGCGCTCGTCGGAACATACGGTTTCTAATTCCGCGCATTCGGTATTTCTGGCGCGCGCGCGCGCGCATGCAGTCAGCGATCGGGAATGGCTATCAACTCCAAGTTGCGGTCAGGGGTTTCTCTCCACGCGCATAGAAGGCCTTCGGGATAACAACTTGTGCAGAGGTCATTTAACGATCGCCGCGCGCTATGCACGAGCTTTCCGTACGAGCTTTGATCATCGTTTGCAAGGTTATTGCGGTGACTCGGCACGTTCTACCATCTATCGGGCGCGCGGCGTGCATTTGCGATGCCTTTCGTTTACTCCATAAAGGTAGGTACAAGAGGTATACACACACACACACACACGAAGAGTCGAGCACGAGAGAAGAGAAGGGACGAAGAGTTGCGCGTAAACAACGCCTCCGGCTATTTGCATATTACGCAACAATGACAACGAACAATTACGACGAGAGGCACGAAGAAAAACTTGAAGTGGTAGTTGCGAAATTACTAAAAAGAACGAAGTGAAAAGAAGTTCTTTACAAAAAAAAATATTTTTTGGTTAAATATCATGTGCACAATGCGATTTGCTAATTAAATTAACTGAAAATCTACGTCCGAGAAATTCCAATACATCTTAAACTTTCTCCGATGCGGACGAATAGCGTCTCTGACGACATTTTGTCTCACGCACACACACTCCGTATTATATTTTATTGCCGGTATTATCGACACGGCGATATCTCTTTTCGTCAATCTTATCTGAATCGTATCTGAAAATGCTTCTGTGTCGAGCTGTGTGCGAGAGAGAATCCGTCTGCGGAGAGAATCGTCAGTAGTAAGAGCCTGATATAAGACCGACGGGGGCAAGAAGCGCGGGAGAGA
>QVOB01014010.1:0-23827 GCA_014839585.1 Pseudomyrmex concolor
AGTTTTGAAAACTATTTTGTGTCTGCCTCTCAAAGTGTCATCGCGCAATAAAATTACATATAACAGTTGACACGTTGCGACTTTGCGTGTTCGCGAATTTAAAAATTTAATACTTCTGGTTTTGTTAAATTTAATAGAAGAAATTTAATAGAATACTTCTCTCCCTTGTGACATATCTCGCTTATACACATACATATGTATATTCACTGTGATATTGTATATTTGATGCTAAATATATCTAGCTTATGTGTGTGTGTCTGTGTTGAGTTTATCGCTCTAATTAAGTCTAATATGAGGATTGCATTCAATGTCAGCACGAGAGAAGAGGATCAGACAGCCGCATTTAGCGCTAAACGGAGTGTGAGGATGTGGACCACCACGTATGCATTATTAACCGAGTCCATTACGGATCTTCAAACTTACTCGTACTAGCGTATGATTGACTAATAGCTCAATTATAGATCCCTTCTTTTCGTGTATATAAATATCGTCGATAAAAATTACGACTATGCTTTCTAATGTTTTTATTTTTTTTTCGTTTTTTTTTTTTTATCATCGATACACACGTGAGTTGTCGTTTAACAGCGCTTGTTAGTAGCGCGCACGTTCGACGTGTGCAAAAAATTTGTCACTTGCCAAGCGCATCTTTTCCGACTTGTGTGTGCGTCTGGAGCTCACGGTTTTCTCACAAGCAGCTTATTTCTCCAGTCACCAGGTGAATTTCGTTTTTTCCACCTTGCAGAACTCTCTCGCGATTGTCGCCGTATCGGTCGCGCCAGACGATGACGCAGGCAACGACATAGGCACGGGCGCGCGCGCGAGCGCATGGCGCCGTTCTCTTTTTCTCTCTCTCGTGTTGCGGAATACGAGCGGCGGGTTTACGAGCGAGCGGGCTACGAGGCAGCAACGACACGACGACGATGTAATGTAACTCGATGACGACTCGGGGACGACGGGTGGTCGGTCGGGTCGGTCGCGGTATACGATCGTCTTGTCTCTCTCGCCTCGCCTCGTCGCGCTCCGTTCCTGGCCGTAGGGACGTCAATCAATGCCTTTTCAGGGGATTGCGTAATCGTCTAGACTAGCCAGCCGCCGCGCCACGCCGCGCGTTTTATCGCTCTTATCGACTCGCCAAGGACGAACCGCCGCGCGCGCCAGTCAATGGCGATGACGAGGGAAGCGCGCGCGCGCGCACGCGCTCGCCGGAGTATTATTATATCGTCGAAGCGCGCGTAAACGTCGTAATCGTCGTAGTTCTAAGTATGTGTCTTCGCCTTCGGGCGCACGCACGGGATCTTCCGTGTGCGCGATCGCGAGCGAGCAAGAGGTGTTGGATAACGCCAGCGAAACGTGAAGCGAGACAAGGCGCGACTCCGCCCGAGAATGTCTGTCGTCGATACGAGACTATACGCGGTAGAGGTAGTCTCGATAGTGACGAAACTCTCTTCGGGCGAACTTGCGGCAATGTTCGCCCCGATAAAGCGTGATGATACGACGACGTCGCGATAAAACGAGAAATGTGGAAGCATCTGACGAAGCAGGTTTTCGATACGAATAATCATGAAAATATTGCGTATTTTCTTTTCACGTTGAAATTAAGTACGCGAGATTCTCTTAATACACTTTTTGCGGAGATTTCTAGTTTTTCACATATGTATTATATACGGTGTGTACTGTCAACAACGTCTGGTTACTTTGAGATACTCTTAGGGAGAAAAGCACTATCCCCGACAACACAGGGGAAATCACACGCGCACTAACAAGCGACTCTTCACGAATGTATGGAATTTTTCATATTTTTTGGCTACTCTTTCTCTCTCTCTCTCTCTCTCTGTGCGGTCGTGGTCGCGTCGTATCGGCGCGATTGTGTGGCCGCAACTTCATGAAACATTTCGAATGTCAGTGACGAGATATATTCCGCTTGCTTTGTCGACGACGTTATGTAATGATCATTATTATTGCAGCAGCGAGGCAATCGCATTAACGTCGTTTTCTAGTGTCTATGTTTTATATAAAGTTCGGTTCGCAATATTTTAATCGATCTTTGTTATTCTATGCATTCTTTTCGAAAAATCAAAGAGAGATTCTCTTTGTCGAGAAAAAAGTCGATTCCGGTTTAGAGCGCGAAAAAAGACACGAGAAATGTGGAATAGCTACTTTGCATAGTGCAACGGCGACAAATCGTAAACTTTTCTGATACAAAGCGTTTTATTTTTTTTCAAAAATACTCTGCTCGCGCCGGCGAGCGAAACACGTTCGTAAATAAAAAGGTCTGTGTCTGATTCCAGCAATTAACGAGGATTCCTGCCGGACTTGTCTCGCCGACTGTTGTGGGACGAGAACGCGACAGGTCGTTCTACGAGGCTGTTTCGGGCCTTGTATGCAAATTTCTAACCTGTTTACTATTTTTGACGGCGACAACGATGAGCGCGAATGATCTGTCGTCGAATAAGCTAGCGGAAAAACGATGACGGCGGAACCGAAGTTAAAACCCGGTTACCGTGGCTTTCGGGTCGCGGCCTCGTCCGGGGGACTGGGACGAGGCTGTTTGGGGCCCGCTCCATAAAAGAAGTCACGGTCGTGGGCACTGTCGGGCGTAAGTCGTGTCGTCTCGTCTGCATCAGTTCTAACCAGTCTTTCCTCTCCCTTTCCTCCTTTGTCTTTTTAACTTCTAGCTGTCCTATTCGGATTCCCTCCCGTGTTCTGACACGGAATTGCTATTTTTGACGCGAACGAGTCATCCGCTGATGATCGTTCATTAAATATCGGCACGTATTTTTTCCAACGTTCATTGAAACAAGAAACGTTATCCGCACACAATAGTAATTAAGATACAGAATTGCTATCAACACGAGGAATCTAACTTGCAGGCGGTAAAAAGGATTTATGCTATCAGCGTCGTCGTAAACAGCAGCGAGAACAGCGCGTAGCCGCGCGGCGAGAGAAGTGGGGAAGTCGTGAGGCTTATTTTGTCGCTCTGGAAATACGCACACTGAGATTCAGTCGCGTTATTAACAACGGGCATCTCTCGCGGATCTTGCGAGGACAGGGCCAATTAAGGCAAACGTTCGTCAGGGTTACCATGCGTTATACCGTTTGTATAATGAATGCAAATGTTTTCATTATGTTAATCGACCTTGTTAAACCGCGCGCGACGGCCGAGGAAGCGGTTGGAAAAGTGCGATCGCATCGTTGTTGCCTCGTGCGTGTCCTCTGAGAAAAGAGGGAGGGTAGTGAACACGCATAGATTTTCTTGGATTCGCACAAAAATGTGACGCGATCTGAGCGGAAAGCGCTTCAAGTTTTTTATTCCACAGCACGTCAGAGTTAAAACTGATATCTTATCGGTATAGAAATTTAGATTTCCCATAAGCATCTTATCTACCTAGAGTAGAAAACTATTCGGAAAAAACTGGTCTAGAGCCTAGAAACTGGTCAGTATTAGCTAAAATAGTTTAGCAAAACGCGGAATATTCTGCTTGTTAAAAAAATACAAATCGTACACAATTCTCTGCGTATTTAACTACGAGATAAATAAAAAGACCAATATATTGCTGAATGTACGTACAAAATAGTCTTTAAAAATGTAAATTAATTCGAAAAGCTATACAATCTCAATTGATTTTCAAATTAAATTTGATTTAAATTATAATTTAATTTACTTATTATTTCTCTTATGTAATTGTTTTTAAATATAATTTGTTTTAAATAATATCTATATTTTGTGAAATTCTCTTTTGTTTTAGAAAAATTAGATACAGATATTCAAAGTATGAGGTTTAAGTGTACATAGATGCTAAAGTTGTTGATCTGGAAAAACCCGGGCCGCGGCTCGAATTCCTAGCAAAAACTGGCTAAAAATTGGTTCAGAAACTGATTAGTTTTTTATCGTCCAGATACTGGTTAAACAAGCGTCTACCAAACTTAGCGATTTCTAGCTAGTATTACTGATCAGTAACCAAGAAAATTGGCCTAATTACTGGCTATATTGTTTTAATTTCTACTCGGTTAGATTGCAATCGAGTTGCTCTGTTCCCAATTTATTGTTTCCGTTAGTGGAAAAATAATATTAAAATCGAGAAGAGATACGTTGACTCATCATCGAACATGTTTATAATCATCGTTTTTGAAAGCTATATATCAAAAGAACAGTTACATACTAATATTTCAATTTTATATACTGGCACTTAATTATACGTCTTCAGTTGATCTAAAATATTGCAAGTCAAAGCGTCAAAATTCTTTCAGCCTTCCCAATCTTGATCATCCGTTAATAAATGAGGAAAAAAATAAGTTCCAAGGTGTCGATTAGCAATCGATTAGCAATCGATTAGCATTTTATTGTGCAAAAAAATTTGAGATTTTAGTGGCTACTGGCAGAAAGATATTAAATAACGAACGAAGACCCGCATTATGTCACGTGCCAAACACGCGCGCAAACGAAGCTGACCGCAGCACGATGATGATACGTACGCGCGCACATGTAAGCTACCACCATGTTAGCTACTTTTATGTCTCGGTCGGAAACAGGACGGGTCGGTGAACCGTCACTCCTTGTTGATAAACAGTCGCGTCGTTCATCTCAGAATTAAGAGCTCCTCCTCTCTGTGTCGAAATACTGTGCCCGGAGATTTATCTTCCCGCTCCGTTCTCTTCGATTCGAATTGTGTGTGTGTGTGTGTTGCTATTTCGCAGAGTTTCGAATTTATTATGCGCTAGTGTGCCGAGGAATGACAACTACAACTTTTTTTCTCGCGCCAGAAGAAAAAAATTCCTAACATTTCTTCACATTTATAGCTACATTCATATCATACTATAAATATATTAATTGTCTCTGTCAATTTAGTTGCAAAACACCTGCTTGAAACTTACAATTTTTAATTCTGCTTGTGATTTATCTTATGAATGTTTACTATCAGCTATCTTACTGATTTTTAATTTGTTTTACAAGTAGACAATTCGAGTTAACCTTCTCTCAAAATAGCGAGAATCTATAAACTACAGACAAAGAAACTATTCGTGTAAATTATTGTATTTCATCATTCAAATCGTCTTCGCCAAACGCCACTGATTGCTCATTTTCATAGCTAGCTTAATTCGTCGCCCGGAACTCCGACGTGGAGCGATCGATAAATACGGCGGGTGCGGGTCCAGAACAGAGTGCACAAGCGAGAGAGAGAGAGAGAGAGAGACGGGCGAATCCGAAAAGTAGCCGAGAGCGGACGCCGCCGGAAGGACCGCAGACGCGACTTGCGGTCTACAGCCTGCCCTGCACTTCTCACGACGAACCTCGTCTCACCACCGACGAGACTTGCAAGATTCGAGCGCGAAGATTCGAGTTAATTCTCCGAGAGACGCGCAGTTGTTGTAATTTACAGGAAAATCGGTAACTTATACACAAAACCGTTCTTTTCTTTTTTTTTTCTCTCTCTCTCTCTCTCTCTCTCGTTCCATATGTGTGTGACACGAAATATTTATATCAATTTATCACGTCAAAAAATGAAAAATATTTAACTCGAAACATGTAGTCAATAGTCAAGTTCTGTTAAAAAATTACTGACTAAAAATAAATAAAAATATGTAATCAAAGGACTTTTCTGAATGAGAAAGTAATATTTCACTTTGAGACATTTAAGATTTGTTGAATAAAATATACGATATATTACAAACTAATTCCAATACATTTGTGTTATTAATAAGACAGCAAATATAAAGACATAAATCTTACGAACATTATTCCAGAGAAATTTTAGTGGATATTAAATTTGAGGAGAAAAGCTTGTGCGCTCAGAATTAATGCCTCTTTCTTGCTTCGGTTTTTCTTACCGTGGCGGCTACGCCCTTGGCAGACGACCTCTACGTAACACTCACCACCCTCGAGACACGTCGCTATATAGAGCGAAAGAAAAGTAGGTCGTCTCCGAGGGTTACCTGAGAACAGTCTCGACAACGATCAAAATCAACGTTGCCGCGAGCGCACACGCCCGCCCGCGGGTAGGCTCAGCCGAATGGTCGATTCGAAGGGCTGGTGGTTGGTTTGGCTCGCTCATGGAGGATGGGTGCGTCGTTGGGTCAGGGTCGCCGCTACGGGAAAGTCGATAGGGAAATCAGAGGCTGCTATCGTATACCGGCGGCGGGATAGTCGATATATCGGCCAACGTAGCGAAAGACACTTCCACAAGAGATAACGGTGTGTGTGTGTGTGTGTGTGTGTGTGTGTGAGAGAGAGAGAGGCGAGGAGAACAGAGAGTTCGTTATAGAATATTTTTACGGGGAATTCCACGTTTTCGCAACAAGAGCTGAGAGGATTATCTCCCTCGATTTGCGTTGAGAATTTCCGTCACGTCGATTATTTTCGACCTGAAAAATTAATGTCGCTTGCGAGAAGTTTATTTCTGCACGAAGTGGGAAGTGAAATATCGTCGGTTTTTTTTTTTTTTTTTTTTTTTTTTTTTTTTTTTTTTTTTTTTAGTGCGTTCTCTTGGAGGAGCGTGTAAATTATTTGTGCGATGTCGCGGAGGAACGTTTCTACCGTTAACCGAGGTTACTATTGTAGCGGCGCACATGACTTTGTGAAATGTAGTGTTTTTCTCTTTTCTTTTTTTTTTTTCATCATCTGACGCATTGACATATTGAATTATCGATACAAACGGAATGTTCATACGAAACTCAAACAAATAACACAAACGGATATTATGTCACGAGGTATGTGTGGATTGCGATCTTGTCGAAATGTTTTTTTTTTATTCTTCCACATTTCTTTTTATACATCCTTTTTTCAAGATGATTGGATTTAAAAAACTTAATTTAATTTGCGTTCTTTCTCTCTCCCTCTCTCTCTCTCTTTATAGATTGGATTACAAAGAAAAATTTTTTTTTGAGAGAGATTACATACAAAAGCGATTAAAAGAAGATATATGTTTCCCCGATGAAAAGCAAAAAATGTGATAAAAAAAAAAACAAATGTGATTTTCAGATTACAGAAAAATAAAGATGCTCTTTTATTACTATATATATAGTAATAAAAACATCTTTATTTTTCTGTATATATATATATATATATATATGTATTTATATATACATGTGTGTACACATGTAACTCGACCTAGATTTTTCACACGAAACGTGTCGGCCTTCATACTTTTGTCGCGACTCGACGTCGCATAGATACCGTCGTCGACACTGCTTTCGGCGACGGTGTGTGCCATGATTGTGACGTCAGCATGTGACGAGGCTAGCGTAGTTATGTCGCACGTGCGCGTAGCTGCGAGCCATTGGCGTAGTTTTGCATCAAATTCCATTTCGTCCCAAAGTCTTAAAATTTTAATCGATTCTATACCTGCGCACATTTCACGTGTCCGCGACACTTCGCGATCGCGATCTATAATTATCTCGCTACTGTTCGCATCGATGCGCACGATGATTCATGTGCGCGTCTAGACGTTATTTCCCGGAAAAGGTAATAGAAAGACACGTGAACGCGACCGTGTCTGTCTCCGCGTATCATGGCGGCGAAGCCCGCGCGTAATATCGCGAGTGAGACACGTTGCGTCACTGACGGGACGGGTTAGTCGGGGGTTAGCCTCCGTTATGTCAACGCGCAGTACATACATATACACATGTACATTGTACGATTCCACCCGCGACCCACAAATCCCATATGGCTACTGCTCACGAACCTCCACCCGCATCCGAAATGTCAATAGTGTGTATAACCGGGACTCCCGGGAAGCAGGTATTCCAACAAAAGCCACTTAACGCGCTCGAATAGTGCTGTTTTGCACATCGTTTCAGTTTTATACGTCTCTCGTCATTTAATTCGCAGAAAAATTATATTTTTGCTCCATTAAAACTCGACAAATTTACTCTCATCGTGCTACCGTCGGTAACAAAAGACAGAAGAACAATGTTTTTTTTTTTTTTTTTTTATAATTTCAAGAAAGTCAATAAAGTCAGTGTCTGCGGAAACGAGTCATTCGGACAATTGCGGATCGAAACATTTTGCGCTCGAGCGATTTGTCATGACAGCTGTCACGCCGACGTGTGTTTACTTCGCACTGTCACGCCGCGCGCTGCAAAACACAGCTGGAAAAAATTTCTCGATGCAGCTGCGCTGCAACTCATCTGGAATTCGAGGCGTTCGCGTTCGCGCTATTTGCTTACTTGTCTTTCCCGATTGTTTTCTCCGGTCGATGCGTGCGCGCGCGTTTTCCCGTTTTTACACGGTCTCACGCCTGTCCGTTCCTCGCCTGGTTTTTCACGCGCGCGTCGCTCGGCGAACGCGCGCGTCTGCTCGGAAAGATCGAGCGCGCGCCAATTTGGCAGCGGCGCCAATGCGCCGTACTTGGACGTCGCCCAAACGTAATAAATTGCAAATCAGGTCATTGCTTCCCCGCACTGGCGAGCGAGGCGCGAGATTAACGCTACGGGGGAAGCCCGGGTGTCGCTTGTCTGCGGGGTTTACACAACGCCCGCATAAAACGCACGTCGTATACACACGTCGCATCGGTTCTCGCAATACATCGTCTCTCGCGTTGGGTATATCGCCGGTGGTTTAGGGCGTTGCATCTATCCCGTCGTCGACGATGCACCCGCGACGCCATCGTCGGCGACGCGACAGTGAATAAATACACTATCGTCCGATATCGGTCTGCGACACGGTCGCCGGTATTTTCTACGACGAAGTACACACGTCAGTTTGTGCTCGTAAAACTTTTCAAATTGCTGAATAAAGCTCGCTATTATCGCTTCGCCTATGATAACTGCGTAAGTGTATCTACATAATGTAAATATGACGGTATTCTCTCGTGGTAAATACCAAGATGACGAAATAAAATAATCGTAAACATATTGAACTTGCGCACGTCTATCGAGAAATGTTGTTTATGATCGTGCAGACAATAGTAAACGCGCTCGGGAAAGAGCAAGAAATCAATTCCGAGTATCTTATCACGCAACTTGTCGGCAAGATTTCTCTCGCGAGTGCGAGAGAAGGAAAGGCACCGGGAAAAAAACAATGGCAGTCTGCGCGAGAGTAACAGGAGACTACTCCGCGCTACAGAGCGCTAGACATAATATTTACTCCTACCCTGACTGACCTCTCTTCTCCTTTCACGGTTGACTACCTACAGTCGCGGCGGCTGCGCCACCATCTTTGGGCCGAGAAGGTCGACCGGAAGATCAAAATTGCACTTTCTCACACAGACGATGTTTTCGCGAGACAAAATGACGTTAATTTAAACAAAACAGTTGAATCTCGATCGAAGAGATTTGGTTGATTTAATGCGCGTAGAGTTATTTTTTTTTTTTTTTTATCAGATAAGATAGAGTAACTAAAATCCAAACCAACTTGTTATCTTGCGACTAGATACTTGATTAGGTAATGTGATAAATGAGTGATGCAGTAAAAAAAAATGCAAAACATTGAGACGATAAAGAGAAGAGCAAATCCAGTTTAGATTGTGCTAAAGTAACTGAATCCTAGATTAATTCTGAAAGTTCGATAATTGTCTGAAAGCGTACTTCTGGCGATAGTAAGACCAAAAAAATCCTTCTATATAAATCTTATATATATATATATATATATATATATATATATAAGAACTTATACTTTATTTAAATTATATTAAACTATAAAGAAAATATATAACAAATTCTTTCCCCAAGAGAGCTATCCGATCGCTCTTTTTAAAAATGCAACGACTTCCACGTCTGAATTCTAGTGGGAAAATATCGGAAAGAAGAGATCGTTTGCTCGCGGGGAAATTTTCGACATTGCAGTCGTGCATTTCGAAGTTTCATCGTCGTCGTCGTCGTCGCTCGATGCATCTGTATGCACGCGGAGGAGGCAACGGCGCGCGCTGCACTTCGACGAACGCGGTCGTGTATGCCGCAATCTGGCGCGGATCGGGGACGAGATAAGGACGAGAAGATGCACGAGAGAAAGAGAGAGAGAGAGAGAGAGATAGAGAAAAGGAAGAGAGAAGAGGTGGTGCCACGGCATCCACAATCTCCGCCAAAGAGCGTAGAGCAACGTTGTAGTCGTCGTAGTCGTCGTCGTCGTCGGCGACGGCGGTGCGCGCGGCAGGAAGGGCGGACCGTCGTAGTACGCCGTAATCTAATTTGCGATGCAATCTAGAATAACAATGGTTCGCGTCGCGGCGGCGGCGGCGGAAAGGGGGGCAGGCGTGACGGCGGTACGAAACGCATCGCAGCAACGTCTCGCCGAGAAACGGCGGATGGAACTTCCCGTCGATTCCTTCGACGTAATCACGGTGTCCCGGTAACTTCCAAATTAAGTTCCCGTCGCCCAATGCCGATGAAAACCAAAGCGTGCGCGATGGACCTGCCGCCGTCGCCGTTGTCCTCGTCTTCGTGCCTTTGGGGCTCTGCCAAGGAAGGGTTCCGACATCGATCGGAACCCTTCCTCGGTATCTCTTACTTATGGGAAGGGCGCGCCGCAAAAGTGGAGCGTTCCGCTGTTCAAGAAATTACACAACTTCAAATCGGAAAAAATGTCCATAATTTTTTTATTTTATTGCGTGAGATTGTCTTTTTGAGACATATAATCAAATATTTAAAATATTTTTTATCTGTTTTTCAACTTATTTCACCTTAGAATTACTTTAGAAAATAGAATTTTAACGAACGGAATTATTAAATCGTGATATTCTCCGACTTTGACTTTATGTGCAAGTTGGTCGCTCTTTCGTCACGTGTCTTCATCTGAAAGCTCGCAGCGAAATCTCAATACTATCGCGTATGACTGCAGGTGGAGAATTTCTGTGAATCATGTTCGCCCTAGATTCACCCTCGTTGTCGCGCGTTATCGCACGCGTCCGTAATAATTGAATCAGGACACGGAGGCGGAAGAAAAAGCGGAGGAGCGACAAGTTATGCCGGAAGCTGTGTGCGCATGATTTGCTTTCGCCGACTAAGCGGGAAGAAGAGAGAGAGAGAGGAAGAAAAAAATGCACGCGCTAGATCGGCGCAGCTGCATTGCGACCAAGCGTCAAGATTAGATAGCGGAAGCTGTTTCCTAGACAGCCTCCGACGTTCCGCGAATCGTGTGTAATAATCTCGTCGAAGGTCGACAATAACCACGGTCAGAGCCGATAACCACCTCCGCTAGATGGGAAATCGCGATTTACTTTTTCCTGTCATCTAACCTCTGTCATAAGTCCTCGTCACGAATCACGATGCATTTATGGCTAACAAAAAACGCGCTGACGACATAGCGCGAATGTCTTTTCTGTAACGCGCTCAATCAAGAATGTGCAATAAAATCGACGGTTCAACGAAATGCGAACAGAACGTAACGAGAATTGTTCTCGAGAAGCGCGATATATACCGGCTTATTCGTCGACTCGAGTTCGAGCTGTTATTTGTAAAGAAGCTATTCGACGAACTCGGTCAAGTCAGCTAAAATTAGTACGACGTGTACAGTTTCAGGGAATATGCGGAAGTTCGCTTGGATTTTATTTTGAGATATATATATATATACATATATATACATATATGTGTATTTATATATATGTACGTATATTTATATACATATATATACATGTGATAATTCATATGTATAAATTTATTAATAAAGCAATTTGCCGCTAATTCTTTTCCATTATAACAAATTCTTCTGTTTCTTTTAATGTCTTCTTTAGCATTAAATATTTTATTTCTCTCTGAGAGACGTGTGCAGATCACATAGAAATAAAATATTCGTATAGTTTTCAGCTACGTATGTGATTTGTTAATTCTTTCAACAATATTACAATTGTTTTATCAATATCGTATATTTCTCCGGCGGAGAGTTTTGATTTCGAATTCCTACGCGCGTTTTATGCTCTTCGATTTTCTCAAAAAATTCCTCGTAAGGAAAACGAGTACTCACCGGTGTACCAGAATGACGACAATGATCCTGTAGCAGAAGACAACGTTGTAACGGCGGCGGTGGTGGCTCCTCCCGACGATGACGATGACGATGATGGTGGTGCCGATGATGGAGAATCGAGGCGGAAGCAGCGGAGGCAGCGGAGCCGGGCGGAACCGGATCATGCACCAGCAGCCGACGACGACGAAGATGACGCGATATCGCCGCCAAGACACTCAGCAGTGCGACTATCACGAGCGCCGTCGAGACGATGTAGCCGCTTGCACCCACTATAACCGAAAATTATCGCCAGTGCGACTATAGGTCTGAGAGACCGATGATAATGGAAATATGATAAGCAGATTAGTAGATAAATAGAATAGTCTCTTCTATCGCGCACGTTTTCTCGAGCTTGGAAAAAAACTTAATTTCTTAGCTTATCAGCTATCACATTGTTTAATTTGGACTAGAAATTTGGATCTTTGTGTGTGTGTGTGCGTCTACGTGTGTACGTGTGAATTGCGTAACAGCAATTAAATGGTGTTAACGCACATAGGTATTGCCGTTTAATTTCTCGCGTGCTATACGAGAACCAAGTTGTTTAGAACTTAAACGGCCGTTACGCGCGAGTAATGTTCTTTACGCGGTTCACCGGGGCGGCATACAAATCATCGACACGTGAAAACGATTAGGTGTCATTTTCCGCAACCTTGCCGACTACCGAGAATTCATAGCTTAATTGTGCTCGTAAATCGCGACATTCGCAAAGAAACTACTGTATATTATCAGTAATATCTCACATATTGTTGCTAAATGCACATAAATTACGGTACATAGATACTGTACATATGTAGGCAATGAATTCTCTAGAGCAATCGGTGAGGTTCTCTAATTAACGTCGATGAGATTAAAACGCCCGATTATAAGATGTATATTTCTAACAGAGTGCTACATAGATTGTAAAAATCTATTTCTTATCTTTATTTCTGACGCAAAAACGTAGACTATAAATTTTGTTAAAATTATTTATTTTATTGTTGCACATAGATCTCTAACTTTTTTTGAAGGCTTTTAAGTAACTAATTAGAATCTGCGGTGTTTCAATCAAGTTTTTAGATCTATTGCGATATTTTACCGCATTATCACTGTTTTTATTTTCCGTGATATTACCGCTTGTACAATGTAAAATATCGCTTTCTCTAAAGAAAAGCTAATTTACGAAGCAAATTGCGCAGCGTCTATACAAAATATAGGTAGGTATTTGCGTTTAAGTTTGACTCGGAGTTCGGTTCGCCGATATTATAAATCTTGCTTCAAGAGAATCGACAAGAAACTTTGCAAAAAGGACAGATCTTATGAGAAGAGCTGAATCATCTCGGTTGCGATCTTCGCGATCCTCATTCTCATCACTGTACAAGCAACCTGATCGCGAATTCAGCTTCAACGAACGTCAATGTCGGCAGGTGCACCGAGAGATCGAACGACTGCATCTTTCGTCGGGGCCAAAACCCGCATCTTTCCATCTCTCCTTTTGTCTCTTTCCTCCCCCGTGTCTGCCTTCTCTCGATAGCGAAACAGGGCTCTCGGGGCCTTCGTCTCGACGGCTTCCATCGCTTCCTTGTTCTCCTTCTCTGCCCGCGTGCGTGGCAGGGACACGCGTGTCCGTACGCGTGTTTCGACCCGGGAAGATACCGTCCGGATGCGGCGAAAGACTGGCTGGCCGATGATGGCAAGATTGAGAAAACAGGGACGGCGCGAAGCGTCGATTGCCAGACCGACGACAACGCTGCTGCCTCTCAACAGCTTTTCATTACAATATTTACAATTTGCATATTCACTCGCGTGAATTCTTTCTTCAATCGTTCGCGCATAAGATACGAAATGGTTTTTACGCTATTGATTATTTGGAGAGATTAAAGATTTGCGTTATCTTAAAATGCGATGTTAAAAGTTTCAGGGAAATTAATTTGGAATCTAAACTGTGCGATATTTCGAAGTGGGAAAAACTTTACTTAAAAATGCCGAAAGAGACGTGTGTGACTCATTCGTGTGACATTATTTCTCATTTGTGTGAAAAAGCACAGTTTGCTTTCAGCGAGATTCAATGTTTCTTACTTTTCGCGACACGTGTTTACATGTGTTTACTTGATAAAAAAAAAAATCTATCAAAGAAATCTATTTTGCTGCTTTGAAATTTAAAGAAAACTGTGTAAATTCAAATTAGAGAAATTCACACAGAATCACATTCTTTTCCATAGTTTAGAAATTTATTTCTCAACGTATATAAAGGGACAAATGATATATCTACTTTTGTTTTGTAAATTGTTATTCTATAAAACCATCATTCTTACTATACATATCAAAAATAAATTATATCGTCATCGAAGATATTCAGTATTCGATATTGTGTTTAAAGCAAAGTATTGCTTGTTCACCCGGCCCTGATTGAGAGTGAGAGCAAACGAAAGATTGAGAAAGAGTGACGAGAGAGAGAAAGAGGAGATGGTACGTCGACCGAGATGAGGAAGAGGCGAGGTGAGGTGAAGTGAGGTAAGCTGTGCAGAGCATGCGGTGCACCAGACAAAAAACGATGAGCCGCGGTGGGGGCCAGACGGGGGGCAAAAACACGCGACGAGGCCCAAAGCCCAGGCGCTGCGGGCCCCTCGTTTGAACGACTCTCCTTCTCTCTTTCTCTTTCTCTCTCACACCGTCCTGTCCGAGCGTTGGATATGTGTACGCCCGCCACGTATGCACTCTCGGCTTCTCTGAGTGCATCGACGAGTATCGTGCGCATTACGATAAGAAGGGCGATTCTGCGGTTATTCGAACTGTGGATTGAAAAGACCCACGTCTCTCTCCCGATATATTGAACTAAATATTATTTAAAATACAAAAAGTTGTATTTAAAAATAGTATTTAGAAATAATATTAAAATATAAAAATAATTGCATTTATTTAAAATAGTAAAAATAGTATTAAAAATATTAACTTCATTTTATTCATTTTATGATATATTGCTTTACGTTTATTCTCGTAGTTATTCTTTATAAGTATCTCAAGAACTTTTTTGTTCGTGTTTGTCTGTTATCATATGTAAATTCTCTGAAATTAATTGAATGCAATTTTCACAAGGGGTGAAAATTTTTCACAAATGTCAAAATGTCGAAGAAAATCGACATTTTTTGTGATTCCGTTTTAATAATTTCCCCCAGGCTCAATTCGATTAGGCTAACATCTTTCGACGACGTACGAGAACGTACCGTGTGTGTATATTCCCTCGAGAATGAGTAGAACGGCACGATTGCGAGGGCCCTCGGTCTTATCTTGAGCTTTCGTGCTCTCTGTTATCACGTCGTCCGTGGTACGCCGCTCTTTGTGCCGAGTCTCGAGTGCCGCCCATTTGGAGTGTCGCGAGACAAAGAGCGCATCGTACCGCACTCACTTGGAGAAGAAGACTAGTAGTGGCAGCCTGGACGAGACAAGGTGCGCTTCGCGCACGAGGATAGATTGGAAAATAGAGTCGGATAATAGGCGCAGATGGTAACGAGCTAGAGGAAAGAGAGTGAGAGAGAAAGAGAGGGAGAGACAATACGTTGTGGTTGCGATCTACGAGTTAGACTAGACATTGCGAGTTATAGACTATATATGTATTAACGCTGTATAACACAATCTCACACACTATCTTCGTGCTAAATTGAAGAAGATTCCCTAATAAGTCGTCCCTCATTTCGACAAAGTTACGTGTAACGAAGAACAAATGTTTTAAATAATTTATATAAACGATTCGAGGAATATAATATTAATTCATGTGTCGCGTAGAGAATAGAATTTTTTCTGTCACCGCTCAGAATTCTCAAGTACGACAGATTCTTCGATTAATTTGAAAAATCTGCTATATTGAGAAATATACTGAAACTCGCGAGTTTTAAGCAGTTTATACGGAGCTTGTGTTTCAAGAGCGGTATAATATTTCTATCCTCTATAGGAATAGTAATCATCAAGAACGTCTAATATCGCAAAATATGTCTGCGTAATGACAATTTGGTGTCGAGTGAGTAAAGGATGGAGAGAAAAGAGAAAGAGAGAGAGAGCAATATAAAATCGAGAAACGATGGCACGTGCAGTCTGAAACTAGCGCATCTACCCGATGAAACGTGACGCCAGACTAAACACTAATACGGATATCGGATTCCAAAAGACGCTTAAACCACACAATGACTTTTTTTTTTAATTCTAAAATAGCCTGCGGCGTCGTGTTTCCCGGAGTGTTCTGTTGCCATGTGTGTGTTACACGGCGATACTCGAAAGATGTCACGAAAGACGACGGGTCCGCGTTGGAGAGCCGATTCCAACCGACCAACTGTAATGCGCTATACTTTGTCAACTAAATTACGCGGCAAAGGGTTTAATGTCGTCCTCCTTCGGAAATTGTACGATGCATCAAGCGAAAGGAGACCAGCGAGCGAAGACCAAGAGACGCAGAGATTTCGCATATGTATCTAATACAGATCTGAAGAAGTGCTCTCTCTCTCTCTCTTTCTTTTTCTCTCTCTCTCTCTTCCTCTTTCTCTCGTGATTCCTGCCGCTATTGTCCCTATTGTGCACGACTCCTCGTTAAAACGTCTTTAATGATCTCTCCTCAAGCAGCGATCTACGGCTGTTGAAGTTGGCACACGGAACGTCCTTTAACGGTATTGTGTTCGCGTCTTATTCTTTGCTCGACGTAGCGAGAATCTCGCTGAGACATCAATTCATTAGTCGATTTTTTTCCAAGTATAGTGCACACATTTAGAAATTTATACGAACACACATGAGAGTTTAAAATGCAACGTGCGAGCGACAAATTTCACTTAGGGTAAATATTTTCGGTTATTCTGACCTTTTTATTACATTCATTAAAAATAAAGTTTTTCAGATTTTTTTTCGCGTCTCCCAACTCCCGTTAATTGTAAGTAAAGAGTTAAATGGAGACCGAGCGGAGCGAGCACGGTGGCGAAAGAAAGAAGAAAACTTTTAATCGATCCTCCACGACGGCGAGGGCTAGAAAACGACTCGCACCCACGCAACGTTGTCCACGTGCGGGAATGCGTAAGTGGAGTGTACGGATAGAAGAGGCTCATCGAGAGTTGCTGGTACGGTCAGGTTGCGAGGACCGAAGCTGGCCAAGGCCAGAACGCGGTGTGAAGCCGAGGCGGATTATTTTTAGCGCTTCCTACTATTGTGCAAAGCGCGGCGAGAGTCTGTCGAGTGTCTAGCCGAGGCTAGTTCTCTTTAACTACGCGTTTGCGTTGTTGCATTTTCGTCCGTCCCCTGTATAACTATCTTTCGCGGATGGAAAAATATCGATGGATTCGCTATGGTCAACAGATAAACGTATAAAGCGAGAAAGCGAAAGAGAAAAAAAGAATGAGAGAGGGAGAGAGGGAGAAAAAGACAAATTTCCTGTCAAAATAAAATCTCAAAAACTTTTCAGCATGAGAGACGAAATATAAAACGATATGTTGACGCGCTGTTCCTCGTTAACGTTGGAGCGCGTAACGTTATACAATGCGCTCAATACGCTCAATGAAAAAAAGTGTTTGCTGCGTATCCTTGCGAGACTTTTTTTTTTGACGCGTTGATGTCACGCGCGAGACTCTAATAACCGTTCAACAACGTCTAGACAGGAAATGACGTTTTTTCCTAGAAAAATATCTTTTTCTCGCCGTCACTGAGTAATATAAATGATAACAAATGCCTCGCTCGCTCGCTTGTCAGTGATCACTCCGAAATATATTGCACACGCGTCTTTCAGACAGAGGACGAAAATTGACTTGTGCGTCAAAGCGTAGTCGGGCATCTGTACGCATGACTGTGCGCGATTAATCGCAGCTTCCGGGAACGTCTCGTTTCTCTCTCTGGCACTTGACACCGATTACCTCGGTGTCGATTGTCTATACCGCGTCGAGGCGCGCGTCGCATCTCCGACGACGACGACGACGACGACGACCACGGGACGACGAAGGCGGGACCGACCCGACGTGATGCAATCTACATATGCGCGTGACACACATTAGCAGCTCGTAACTGCATCGCGCGATAGGTGTGTTGCGCGTCGCGCCGTCGACAAGTGCGTCCTTGGCCAGCGCCCGTACGGACGGACGGACAGATGTCCACGCTAAACGTCAACTAGTCTTGCACGGGATATTCGCGAGAGACGCCCGCGTTTCCGCCGGCGCAACGAATATTACGATTTTCTTGAGGTAACGCGATATACATAACTGCTCTTGGATGGAACGCGGGCTCTTGTCATCTGGCCACTGCACGCGGCGGCGGCGGCAGCATTGTTCGAAATTTCAACAATGAATGAAACGGACTGATTTTTTTTCGTCGAGAAATTCGAGTTCGAAATTTGATAAAACTATCTTTCTTTTTTTTTTTCATCTCGATATGTCGCGACGATTATATTCAAAAGACAGAATGCGATATTTTCAATGTCACATTATTGAATCTTTACGAACGAATAATAGTTAAAATAAGATAAAATATGAATTGTTTTTTCTGCGTTAGAGATGATCGAGAGACAAATTACAGTATAATTTTTCACATACGATTTTTTTATCTTGTAAAACAAAAGAGTTTTCTAATTAAATTTATGATATCTGAGAAAATTGCAATCTCGCGAAACGACGTGACGTAATGTAGAAAAAAAAAAATAGAATTAGCTTCTCAAGCTGCATCTTTATTTTCGAAGCTTTGGAGAGCGCGCCTCTTTACCGCAAGTCAACACACAGCGCGATTCCTTGCTGACAAATCGCGGAGTAGCATGCACACGAGAGCGTCGCAATTGCAAGAGGAAAAACTGAAAGTGCAGCCGCGGAATGTAAATACGAGGCGCACCCGGCGATTCCTGTTTTCGCGCACACTCTCGCACGCGTCATCATCTCGAAGAAGCGAGGCCGAAGTCTCGTCGAAGGTTGTGCACGTAGACGGGTATGAGGGAAAAGGGGACGAAAAGAAAGAGAAAGAAGAAAGAAACGAAAGAGAGAAACGCCGATTGCATACCAAGCGGTCGAAACGATAAATCAACGGAGATGGAGATCGGAAAAACGAAGAAGAGTCACTCGAGCGTGAATTGGATCGAAATTAGCGATCTCACAGGACTCGCTAAAGGACTGGTCTCGGATCTCATCAGCCTACATGACTACTAGTCGTTTCCTACCTACCGATTACCGATTACAGACTACCAGCTATGAGCGTCTACCGACCGCCGGTGCGACGCGATGCACGCGGTATGCATCTAGAAGACGCTGCAGAGAATTCTCTTTCTGTCTGTCTCATTTCGATTGTCATAATTAGGTGACTCGAAAAAAAATAGAATAGTGACATTAAATATCTTTAATACATTTTGCAAAAAATATTGCAAAAAATATCGGTTTTATTTTAATATTATGTCAAAATAATATAGTTGTTTTTAGAAGTTTTGATTTTGTTTTAATTTTCAATTATAAATATGTAGAATATTTTGTTATTTTATTCGTCGTAATAAGTATATATGAAAAAAGAATGTCGTACGTCGTTACAGTAGTACATTAAAATATATAATTTTATTTATATCCTCAGTTTTGATTCCACATTTAAAATTATGCATATTTATTAAATTTTATTTTATTTTGACACATGTAGAAATTATTTCAAATTATAAATCAATATAATTCCTATCGCCGTTTTCGTAAATTAACGAAGCTGAGTGCGCGCGATGTTGCGCGATGAGCCGTGACTTCTCATTACACGCATCATTAATTATCTCACATCTTGCGCAAGATGTTCTTTTCTAAACGCGCAACGGATTTCTCTGCGAGAAACGTTTAAATGCCGAAGCAAATTTACGAGTATGCGGGAGTTTTAACGTGTAAAAGAGAGAGCGAGAGAGATATATTATTTATTATTACGTTAGAGACTGCGTGCGTGCAGACTAAGCCGTCTCGATTGCATAACGACATAAACAGTCGGTGAATAGTGGCTCAAGGTCTACTATACGCATACACGTTGCGTCAGTCGCCGCGATTTTAACGAGTTACATCGCCACGCTCGGCACGTAAAACTCATCTCCGATTCTTGCATATTAATTTGATCTATGTCTTTCCTCAACTTATCTGGAACATAATTTAATTCTGCAAAAAATATATCTCGTGCAAGTAGTTTTTGTCAAATTTTAATTTACATTTCTATCTTGTAAAAATTTCAATTGTATAGTAACAATTTTTTTATATTGAAATAAATCTTTTTCAAAATTATGAAATACGCGATTTGCATAATCGAGTTGTCACGATTCTTGATAAAATCGTGGTTTCTCCTCCAAATTTTCCTCTTTCGGAAATATTCGCAACACGCACACGTAGAGAATTGATCGTAACGGGGAACGTTCTATATATATCGATAGCGTAATCATTGCAACGCAACGGAACAATAAACGGTCTGTGAATTCCGTCTCGTCATGCTCTTTGATATACGATACTGTCTGGTTGATTGGTTATCCAATTGTGGCAGCTTTTTAAGAATAGACTTTCGTTTAAGGACCTTGGCCGTGCAGACGAGGACCAGACGCGATGCGTAGACGGATACAGTTAGCTATTTCGCCAACACGCTTTTCGCACGCTTTCACACTGTGTCACGTATCCTTGTCTGACGCATAACAAAACAATTCTAAAGCCAAGTCTCTCGGTACTCGCTTTTCGTCACAATATTGCTGCGTTTAATTCTCGGATAAAATAATCGCGTGATCTACGTGAGACATTAAATAATCGCGTTAAATGTGAAAATGAAAATGAGTAAATAAAAATACAAAGTAAAAAAAGTTAGTTAAAAAAAACCCAATTTGCTTACAATTCTCTCCGTTTGTTTTTTCTTTTTTTTTTTATGTACACCTACACTAGTATGTGTAGAACTGTGTGATGTATACGTGACCGGGACGCACTGACATTCGTCAGAGTTGCAGCGAGCGTGCTCTTCTCTTTCCTCGCGTTTCATCATCGCTCAGACGAGCTATTGTTTCTTGCATATCAGCACTGACAAATCATGTCTCGCTCTTCTAACATTGATTTGACACGTGTCAATGTTGATGCGCACATACGCGGCTTTGCGCCCCTCGAGAAAAACGACATGAATGTTTACGGATGAATATACTATAAACACATATAATGTATGTATAGAATTGCGCGTGCATAATTCAAAAGAAATTACTCTTCAAGAAATATAACGAAAAGTTTTTTTTCTGCTCGCGCATTTTAACCGCGAGTGATTAATTTTAATACGTGCGCCATAACTACAATAAATTCTGTCGAGCACATGCAAAATGTTCGTGGCAGATTTCCAATATAATGCACCGCTTTAATGAATTCTTCGTTAGTCTCAATGTGCGATGTATCTCCATTTTTGTTTTGTATCGAATTAAGGATAATAAATTCTCTCGTTATGTGCTTTTGAAGAAATAGATTTTTTTTTTTTCAGAAGAAAGAAACGTGTTGCAATAAAAAAGTCAGTTAATACAAACACGGTTATTTCAAAAAGAAAAAAAAGATGTCGAACATATATTATTCTTTCTGTCAAAGTGCACTTCTGTCGAGAATCTACACATTTCGCGCGGTCATTTTCGATACGCGATGAATTATTTACTCGATGATATAATTATCGATACGCGGCACACAAATTGATGTCACGAAAATGTCACTTCTGTTTAAAGGGAACGTATCGCGGAATTAATAACAACCACTTCTCATTTTCGCCGAGTCATTAGGAATTGATTCTACATGAATAAAATGTATCTGCGAGTGAAGTATTGACACGTGTTATACGTGAAAAAACAAAAAACAATTAATATAAAAAAATTATTTTTCAAATTGATTAAAAGATTTGGTGTAAGATTTTAAGTAAGTAATCATTTGAGGATAAAAATAAAGTTTAATATTCTCCTCGTCATCTAAATTGACACTCGTAAAACACATGTGCGAACAAGTTGTACGTTACAGCAATTATTGTACCCGGAAATACGAAGATATACAAAAGCGCGCGCAAAAAAAAAAAAAAAAAAAAAAAAAAAAAAAAAAAAAAAAAAAAAAAAAAGCACCTATGTGTTCCAGGTTTTAATTATCTAAGCAGAATCGCGACTTAAGCACGATATAAATATAAATGGCTATATTTAGCAATATAAATGTGTTCGGAAGATAAATTACATACATGTATGCGTAATATCGTAATATATTTACTCGGAGATTTTATTCGGCTTACAGGACGATAATTTCCTCGAGAAGAAATATGATAATGAGATCTGATTTAATCATTGGCGTCGGATTTAGCAGTGCCATTGTTAACGTATCACTGTTTCATCGGTATTAATTAAAGAGGATAAAAAATTTTGCTTCTATAAACAATCTCGGCGCCTCTTGCAGACACACATTGACAGTTCCTCGATACTTCAATCATCTATGTACGGGAGTATATAAATATATCGCGGCAACGAACGATAAATATCGATAGTCCGACAAGATCTCCTTTAGATCTCTCGCTTGTTTAAAGTCCGCTGTATACTTCCGTCACTCCTTCGGTGTCGCAACCAGACATCCTTTGCACGTGCATGCACGCGAACACGCCGCGCGCGCGAGAGGTTATTTTTGTTTAGTCTGTCGGTCGTTCGCGTCTCTGTGTTCTCTCAAAACTACCGTCGCGTGTAATTGCCGCAATGCACACGGCGAAGCTGCCAATAATCGAATACTTTCCTGCACTTAATGCTGTCTCACGGAAAGAGCCCAATATTTAAACTGTTCGGTGAGATAAGATTCAAAAAGCGATTGTTCTCTTCTATTTCTATACCTGAATTTTTCCTTTATCAATTATAAATTTTCTAAATCAAGATATCAATGCGTAAATATAAAATGATATGTGTAATATAGAAATATACACACAGGAACGTATATTGCGTTCTCAATGAGGAATTTGTTTCGAGGAATCAAGTCGAGAAAAAATATCGAATAAAATACAGAGAGAGAAAGAGAGAGAATTAAGGTTTTCGCGGAGAGAAATTGAAATCCGTGCAGTCGTGATCACTTTGTAACTAGAATTTTACGTATTCAACGTTTCTTGCGGAAAGCTTTGCAGTCCGAGTTGGTTGATTCGCCGGTCGGTGAAATTTACTTCCTCGCTCCCGGAAGTCGCGTTATTCCTTCCGGACGAAGGCGAGCTCCGAGAGCCGTCTGCCAACATTATAGACACGGTGCTTACGGTGCTCTCCCCACAACGGGGCGAGTCAATACTTTACAGTTCGAAGCTCGCTCGTACTTTGCTATCGCCCCCTCGTCGCGCGCACCCCGTGCGCTAGGAGCCTGTGAAGGGTGCCAAGAGCACCAGGGGCTTTACATCGCTCTCCTTCTGCCCTTTCCGTCGTGCGCAAATACGTACCGCGAGTTCTGTCGGAACTGCAAACGTCCTTTATGGACACGAAGAATAGAAGAATACGCGAGGGGGACAACTTGGGTAAAAACTTTACTAACCAACGTTTAGTAAACAACAGAGAAAATCGATTCTAAAACGTTCTATATCTACAGAGAAACATTCAATTTCTAAGCACGAATTACGTTTTATGGAACGATTTTTATTGGTCCGGACTTTACAGTTTGTTATGCCAGTCATTTTGAACTATATAAGTTTGTATTGCATCTTTCAAATATTGTGCGCCAAAAAAAAGAAATTTAAATATTTATACAAAATCTACTTACATATGTATATTTTTTCTATACGTCATATTTTCAATTATTAAAAACGTTCGGGAGAAATTTTTATAAATATACTTTTATAAGAATTTTCGATGATTCGAGACAAGATTTAAAAAAGGCATAAAATATTCACTTATCTATTTCTTCGCTCTTATTGAAAATTTGCTGTTGCGAGTGTAATAATTATAAGATATATATATATATATAT
>QVOB01014011.1:0-15551 GCA_014839585.1 Pseudomyrmex concolor
TAAAAGAATTCAGCAGTTTCACTTTTTACTTTGAGATACCGATTGTTCAATGTTCAATGTCACCATCAATATGTATATTTTTGTCGGAGTATACTTTGGACTTCAATAACAAATTACGAAATATCAAAACCATATGCTTGTGCACAGTTAAATATAGAGTAAGAATAATACGCAATTGATTTGAACTCATAAGTTCAATTGCACATACTTAAATAAACAAAAAACAACACTTTTTCTCATCTCAACATCTTTAATTTAAAGAATATGTTTTTATTTGAGTTAAAAACTTTTCTCGAAATGTTATTACTCTGCACATACGATAGTAAGACTCAACAATATTTGTTGGACTGTTTGTGCAAGTGAAGTTTCATTATGTAATTCTCACTAGTCATACAATTTGCATTTTTATACAAGAGTATTCCCATCTGATATTACCGATAATGAGATAAGCATTGCACTTTGTGCTAACGATGCAGAAATTTCACATACGTGTTTTATGTATTATATTATTATTTCTTATCGAAACAGAAATTCAAATTAGCTGCCGTTCCACAATGTATAATGCAGTCTTACGTGTAAGTCATGGTTTTCCTTGAGTGAGTTTATCATCAGAAGCAGATTCTCGACTTTGCAAGGACTGCGTGTAATTCGAGCCGCTATTTCTCGTCATCCATCTCGCAGAAATAGACTTATGAAATAGACAATTTGCTCGTCCACGGTCGTTCAATGCTAACGCGCATTTTTGTTCTTAAAAAAAAAAACCGCAAATTAATAAGGTGTATTATTCGTGTTTTATTGAAGACGATCGGCGCGCGAGATGTGTCGAGCACTATCACAATATATCTTTAACATCCAAATAAAAAAAAGACGGTTTGCATCAAGTCGGCGTGAATATATTATCGCGATTAACACATCTGAGTTGCGTAATTTACGTATTTCAGAGAATGATTTTCAAACATTGCTCGCGTGAGTTTGTTCTCAAGTCAATTCTAAAGCTATATTATTTTATATCACCTTGTTGTGATAAAAATTCAATTCAATGTCATGTTATTTTTATCGATGATACACTTGTCCTTACATTAATTATGTTACCTTCAATCTTTATACGAGACTGTTAATCATATAAATCAACCCGAAAGTTGTTTAAGTTTTAATAACCGAGAGTTTATAACGATTACTTATTAAAACATTACATCACACAATATGGAACGATGAGAACACGTGATGCTTTGAAGTTCGAAAAAGCCAGTTATCGATCCGATTTTCTCATCGTATCGCGTAATTATCATAGCAGACCGCTTAAATTTATGTTACATTATTATAATAATATTGTGGATATAGTTGTCGACAAATCATCTCGCAATTGCAATTGCAATTGTTCGCATCGAACGTTATACAACAATGTGCATTATGCACAGAACACGAGATGTTTGCTGTTGGAGAAATACGTCGTACATTCTTGATTTAAAATTATTACGCGTCGATGACAAAGGTCAGATTCTCGACTTCGCATTGTGTCGTGCATTATTTTGACCTAATATGCGCGCATAAATCTTCCTGATAATATCCTAATAAATAAAGCAAGATTTTTAAGAACATAAATGTTTTTTCTTGAGATGATGTGGGGAATATATAGATAGACGTTTTTTATTTCAGAAAAGATTCCTCGGAGGGGAATCCTGGGAGCGATGATGTTTCTGGCGTGTATGTTCTCTTATGTCATTCGCACCAATCTATCCATAACAATCGTCGCTATGGTGAATGCTACGAGCAAAGACGGTGGTATCGGTCCTGCATGTAGCGTGACAGATTTAAAAAGTAATAAAACCGTCGCACTCAAAGATGTAAGTTACACGTTCACGAGATTCAAATGCACGTGAGTGGTTGTAAATTTGATGTATTAATATAAAATTTATTCCACATGTTAGATTTTGCATTTTTTTAAATCGAATTGCTGCAGTACTATAGCATTTGTTTCATCTCTCAATAAAGTGTAATAAGCTATTAGTGTAGTTTTGCAAAATTTTGAACGTTCTTTTTTACATTTTAGTTTGGAGAGCGTTTCGAGTGGAATCAACACATCCAAGGGCTGTTATTGTCAGGATACTTTTATGGTGTTCTACCGGCTAGTGTACCAGCTGGACTCTTAGCCGAAAAATATGGAGGCTCGAAAGTAGTGGCGTGAGTACATAATCGAAGAATTAAATTGATTCTTGTTGATTTTCTACACGTGATAATTTTTTTACCAGTTATTTCTGTGATATAGATTTGCTACTTTAATACCCGCGCTATTAAATCTCTTGATGCCTTGGGCTGCGGGTATTCATTACGGTTTCGTATTTGCACTTCGTTTTGTAATGGGATTTTTTGGAGTAAGTTGTCTCACACTCTTGTGAAATTGTCAATTAAAAAAACTATTTGAGTTGACAAAAACTCTTTTGCAAAAACTTACAACCGTTTAGCAATTAACTTAGCGTTAATTTTCAGGGCGCTGTTTATCCCGCTCTTCATGCGATGATCGCTCGATGGGTTCCTCCAGGTGAAAAAGGCATGTTCGTGTGGACTATGCAAGGTATTTCCAAAAATCATGTTTTTTTAAAAAAGATTTTTTCTTAGAAAAACATTGCATCTCGTGTGTTTTCTTTTTTTTTTTTTTTTTTCAAGGTGGTCCATTCGGAACTGTTGTAACGTTCGCTTTGTGCGGTGCGGTAATTAGTGCTTACGGATGGAAAACTGCATTTTACGTTACGAGTGGACTTATGTTAGTTTTTTACGCTTTGTGGGTATTCCTGATATACGATACACCAGATATACATCCGGGAATTACGGAAAAAGAGAAAACATATATCAAAGAACAAATAGGCACTTCCGTCTCAAAACAAAAAGTGCGTGCAGAAATATTATTCACAGATTTTATATTTAGCTACATCTGATTGTAAATTATGCTTACATTGATGTATTACGCACAGGTACAATTACCAGTGAAGGCAGTCGTTACATCTGTACCGTTCCTAGTGCTATTGTGGGCTCACTTTGCGAATATGTGGGGTATATACTTCATTGCTACAAACGGACCCAAATATACGTTGGAAGTTCTTGGTTTCAACATGAAATCGGTATTATTCTCGTGAAAAATTTATTCCGCGCAAAAGATTTGATTGTTATGTTAACAATAGAAAATATGATCTTTTTTTTAAATATTTTATGTAGATTTTTCTTAATATTTTACACAGGGTGGCGCGATAACCGGACTGCCATATATAGCTAGACTAGGTGCCGGTGTGTTATTTGCAGCAGCAGGCGATTACGTGCGGAGGAAAAAGATCTTGTCATTGGGCTGGATAAGAAAGATATTCATGCTTTTCTGTGAGTAATTTTGAACAATCGTGTCCCCGTTTCAGCTTATGATGTAAAATATTCTATAATGCTCACTTATGTATACATAATTGTTTATTTAATCGATCTTATTACACGATCATGCTCTCTAACAGCTCATCTGGGACCAGCGGCTTGTCTAATAGCGATGACATACGTGGGCTGCGACGCCACGGCTGCGATTATAATGTTAATATTGGCTTTAGCTTTCAATGGAGCCGCGTGTCAGACTAGTTTACAGAATCACCAAGACTTGGCACCAAACTACGCTGGTTCCTTATACGGAATTATGAATACGTTTGGTAGTTTTCCTGGATTCATCATTCCACCCATTATTGGTGCTTTGACCAATGAAAGGGTACGTTTATATACTAAGTTTAGATACATTTAAATATTTTTTATTTTTAATCATCTTCAAATATTCTGTTTTCGTATTATAGAATGGCGTTGAAGAATGGCGTATAATGTTTTGGATATCGGCAGTGGTATTTATATCATCAACAATACTCTTTTGGTTGTTTGGATCGGCGGAGATTCAACCGTGGAACGATACAACTCAACCTAAAGTACCTATCGACGAAGAGAAGCAACTTAACGATGTAACGACGGAAAAAGCGGCCGATACAGAAGCCGAAGAGAATGAACGACTCTAGTGTGATTTAGAAAGTGAGATGAAATAATGCGTGTGTTTACGTGAAAAAATTATTACAGGAAACAAAATATTGAAAAGGAAGCATATGTTTGCGCAAAAATTTGGCAAATGTTGACTTCATCGTTTAGAACATCAGTGTCATATATTTATACAACCTTAGATCGTATACAAAGGTAATTGTATATTATTAACACGTATTTGTGAAAACGGGAAAGTTAAAATGTACAGAATATTCGTATACAGAATATTCACTTGTGTTATAATACGTATAGAATATATATCCGTGCTCTAATTACGGATACACGTTGCTAGAATATCACGGCGGATCTTTCGTCTTTAGTCCGATATGTTGTTTTTAAATGCAGAATTATTTTTTCACGTTCTTTTTTTTTACTATTACCGTGTAAGACTGTAGAGCAGTTTTCAGGAAATAATAGATTTTGTACATTTGTTACGATTTTCATGTGTCTCTCACGTACATTTCTCGAATACTTAAACATTTTTATACTTGATATTACACTTCATTATCACACGATCATCGTTTGTGAATATTACGATTTTGATATCGGATACCGGCAAAAAGACTATAGGCGTGGTATTCGAACAATGCAGTGTATCAAAACGCAAAAATACTCTGTAGTGCATTTTTTTTTATTTTGTGCCAAAATATATGTGTGTGTGTGTATGTTATTCTCATTAGAACACTGACGAGACTGTCGACAGATCTAATGCTAGGTTGAAGAACTTTGGCGCGCTATCTTCATGAGCCAAGGTTATTGAACATTTATAAATATCTTACGTTAGGTACTTTAAATCATTAGAGATTCACATTATACGCGAATCTTATTGAGCTTAGCTGACAAAGCGATTTCACAACTGTGTGTTACATGTGTCCGGTTTAACTGTGGTCAGGGTAGCATAAACATGTATCTTGAGTTGAATTAAATCGCGTTGCATTCTTATGCGCAATAATTGCTCGGACTCCATTTAATCGCGTACAACGAATAAACGATTACGTAGTTTCCTCGTCTTTTATGACTAGTATAGGCTCGAAATGTTATTCTTTACGTTTCATTCATGAGATACGTACTATTCCTAGCATCTATAAAAGAAGATAACGTGAACTTGTGTCTTGTATTTCTTGCAAAAAAGAACGTAATGTTTGTGATACAGATAAAATAAGACAGATATGTCTTTTTGTAGAAAAAGAAAAGTGTTTTTGTACGATTGTACATGTTTACATCTTTTTGCAAAGAAGAAAAACGAAAAATAGTGAATGTGTTGTTCCTATATTTAAAATGAACTATTATTATTATTGTATAAACCGAATTTTCGAATAAAAAAATGTTACTTTGCAAAAAGTCGCAACATTAAGATTGAAGTAGCTTATATTTAGCAATATGTTGCAAGTATTAATTGTAAGAAAATACGCGAAGACACACAAGAAATTTGCTGTTTTAAAATAAATAAATCAATTTAACTTTTTATAATTTTTTATTTTTATTAATTAGATTTTAAGAATGAAAGTCTCTCTTTTCTGTATAATTTTCACCTTCCAAATAAAACAGAACAAATCTCATGTCCTAACTAATTTATGATCGTTTTATATAATTTCAATAGGAAATTTTGAATATAATTCTTTTAGATATTAGTAACGTGAAATTTACATTATTGTTAAATTGGTACTTTCAAGTAAGTTTCTGATAAAGGTTGTGTAGAAGTTTTAAATTTATCGACGCGTGGCCTAGCGCATATTTGAACGCCGGTATAAATAAGTTGTCTATTGCACTTCAGTAATGTGCAATTCGTTAAATCACAAAACTTCTTATCATCTGCGTCTGTAACGACCGAATGGCATTCCTCTAATGTTGTGAGAATGGCAGAACACGTGTCACGAGTGCAAAATGTGTTCTTTAATACTTGCAATGCTTTCGCTGTCTGCAAGGTCGGAATGCATTGAGATAATTTCTTATCGCAAACTTTCGCAACTGAATTTGTTGCGGTGGTAACAATCTCATTACTAGCAGAGCCTATATTAAAAAAATGGTGTTTATTTTATAACGAGATTTACGAAAATATAAGAATAGTACGTATTGTAGACAAATGTTTAAAAATAATTACACAAGAAATAAAAATGTCTAAATTGATGTGCAAATACCTTTTGGTGACCATGACTTTGCTAACGTATCATTGATAACATGAGTCCACCCACAAATAGAATCTACATCATAGCAATTTAGAAAAAAATACGAGAGAATATGGAGAACTTGTGGAAAAATTAATATGAGGAAAAAAATGTTTGTCATTTGTTAACTTACTTTTAACTTGGATATTTTCTTTCAAAAGTGTTATGTCATTTGTTAACTTACTTTTAACTTGGATATTTTCTTTCAAAAGTGTTATGTCATCACTATATTCATTGATGTTTGTTTTTTCAGGTGTCACACATCGCGTCGCATGTAATTGTGCGGTGCTTGATGTTTCAATTTTCTTCATCTTGCCAGCTAATTGCAAATGCGAATTTCTCATCTCTTCGGAAGCAGTCGCAACGATGTAACACGGTTTGTATGCCAAGAGTATATCTTGCGTACGTCGTAACTTCATGATTTCAGACGTTTCGAATAGTTCTTTCTCTTGAGCTTCTACGCACCACTGGCACAACGACTGCTTGACACAAACCGAACACAAGACTTCTTTCGGCTCCTTCATCTTCGTAACTTGGGGGACTCCGGCGAGTCCTGTTTGAGTAACAGCGGTCTTTGTTTCTTTTTTTAGCATAGACTCGACGATCATTTTTCTTCTTCGATCGAGCATTTGCTCCATGGAATTGGCTATAAAAGCGTTTTCATCCTAAGTATTTTGTTAGTAATTAACAAATAGTTGAGAAATACTTTTCAAACAAAAATTTATGAATTTTTACTAACGTTGTAACTGTTTCCGAGTTTTAGCAAAGGTGGAATCAATTAAGATTTTCCGATGAATCCATGACTCAAGAATGTTCTTAACAATACGACGAGCGTTACGAGACACTTGCGCGCAAGTTAAAAGCAGTAGATCGTCTATCAGTGGCACGACGACAGTTGATGCCTCTAAAGGATCGATCACGACGCGTGCTCGTAATTTCTGCAGCACTTCTTCTTCTTTAATATCGCGCGTTTTATAACTGGCTACAGTTTGGATTACTTGCTCTTTCATGGGATACTTTAATATCTCCGCTCCCTTCGCAATTATTTCGTCGATCAGTTCGTCGACGATAATACGAGAATCGAGTCCCGAGAAACATTTCTCAAGACAGCATCGAATAAAATTCTTTGTTTCTTCGTATTCAACCAGTAACTTGCTGTTCGAGTGTCGCGGCTCACAAGTTAATTTGGTTTGCGCATCTTTGTCCAATACTATGCTATTTGCATTGTGATTGTATCGTATTACAGTTTGTGTCTCTTGACAGTTTGTTTCAGCGGGAATCTCATCGGGATCGGATATCCAAAAAACGCGGGACAACAAAAAGTTTAAAATTTCAAGAATTATAGTTTGTATGTCTACAAAATCCTTCTGCGAGGGGCTTTCTTGAAGCTCTTTGTATATATGGCTTGATAAATCTCTTATTGCTTCATAGTCTGATGTTACAGGAGTAAATGTCATAGTAGTCTGTGTTGAACGGTGATATGTAAATGCGGGCATCCGATAGGACATGGAATCTGAAAAAATCTGTTTCAATTTTCGAATAAGGTGAAGTACCTAAGAGATAAGCAACTGTGTGTGATAATAAAATCTATATTTCAAAATCATCCGGATATACATTTTTTTCTATCTTTTTCTCACTTACGTAAAATATTTTGAGAATACACCGCGGGCGGACAAGGACTACTCATGTACATCGTTTGTGATGCTTCATGTTCTACTGTGGTTGGTATTGTCACCGTCGGAACGCCTTGCAGAAATGTCTGATTAGCTGCATCTTTAACGGATGCTTGAGGTTCCAACTCTTGGAGATCGATTATGGTCAAGGTCGTGATTGAAGCTTGAGATCTCATCTAAATGAAATTCGCGCGTACCAGCAGAATTAAAATATAAATTTCTCGAGAAGTTAATTTATTTATTTTACTATCTTACATTCGCGAGGCTTCAATCTACATGTATAACGTGTTTATTTTCGCAGCATAATACTACAAAATTAACAATAAAATAATTATTTCAATTACCTTATCTTTATGACGTTTCTTCTTTTAATGCACAATATTTTCGTTCATGGTATTTCGAATTGTTTCCTTTATTTATTTATTTACTTACATGACTTAGATGTGTTTCCGTCCTCGAACGTTATAATGTCCATATTTTGCGCGTATCGACTCTACGAACCAACCTGAACTGATCTATAAGAATAAGGAAAAAAAACAAGGAAAAGAGTAAAACACCCTAAAAAAAATCTTTACAAAAGAAAAAAACATACGCCAAGTACATAAAAACTATCCAAATGTACAAACTATCTAGTACATAAATTTTTTTTCTGTATAAATAAAAAAGATTCAAAATTCAAGAAAGTGGTTTAACTGCTTTCACACAGTTTGTAATCGTACAACCAGATTCGTACTGATGCGAGATTATCGATAGTAAAGTCGATGTAGCACGGATTCAAACCCTACATTTCTATATCGTCTGAGAGACTGAGACATCGCTTCGTAGTTCCCATTCTTGTGGGTGTATGACGCTGAAATCATTAGATGAAAGCATATATGGGTGAAAGCATCGTGAGCGAGAAACATTTTTAGTAGAAAAATAATGGATAACATCTTTGGAAAGGAAGATTCTGGAGATGAAAGTGAGCATAATGATATTGAAGAGAGAGACGAAGATAAAGATATGAAAAATAGTCCTTCACAAAATTCAGGATCTAAAGATGCAGAAGGTATCGATACCGATGGTGTACAAGCTAAGGTAGAAATATTGATAACTTGAATAGTTTTTTGTATAGTTGACATGTTACAAATATGTTTTAAATGAAAGGCAATTAAACATTGTAATATAGGTAGAGTCTGACGCAATGAGTTCTCAGTCTCAGTCACAGTCAGATACAGAAGAAAATGAAAATACTGGGTTACATTCCATGTGTCCAATCATAGAAGATCAGATGGAAGTTATAAGTAATGAGATTGACATAAAGGAAGAAGAACAAACAGCAGAAGATATATTTAGCAACGATATTATATTACCTCGTCCAAATCCAATCAATGCAAAAGAAAGAAGAGAAAGCAAAGAAAAGAGCAAAAAAGAATTAGAGGAAGAAGAACGAGAGAAAATGCAGTGTGTATTTAATGACATAATTTACATATGTATTGAGAATATATTTAATAATTTATAGTAACAACTATACAATCTTATATTTTTAGGGTACTAGTGTCTAACTTTACTGAAGATCAGTTGGACAGGTATGAAATGTACAGACGGTCTGCATTCCCAAAAGCAGCTATAAAAAGAGTATTATATCTTGATTGTTTGTAGAACAAGAATGAAAATAGCACATTCTCTTTAAGGAATATATTTAAGTTTGGATAAAAAAATATATTTCAGATCATGCAAACTATAACTGGCTGTTCAGTATCGCAGAATGTTGTCATAGCTATGTCAGGAATTGCCAAAGTATTTGTTGGCGAAATTGTGGAAGAAGGTTTGGTTTATTTTTGAAAAATATCTTGCTAAAGTATTGGAAGTTAAATTGTTATATTTTGTAGCATTAGATGTCATGGAAGCTCAGAATGAAACCGGTCCGTTACAACCGAAGCACTTGAGAGAAGCTGTCCGTAGGTTACGATTACAAGGTCAAATACCAAACAGCCGAGGGCATAAAGCTTTTTTCAGGCTGTAATCAATCCGTGTATTACATTAATGTAATACTCTTTATATTACAAAGCTTATCAATATTAGAAGGTCTATAAATTATTTTTGTACATAAACTATGTTTTATAGGTAATGAAAACAGATTATTTATATCTTTTTTATCAACTTTTAACATTTTGTTAAGCGTAAAAATATATTAGCATATAATTTTACCATCTACTAGTTTTCCTTAAAAAAAAAAAATCATAAGAACATGTTCTCCCAGTTCTATTTTTATAATGTAAACAATTATCATTGACATATGATAATCGTAAATATTATCAGCAGTTATGAATCATCTACAAGACACGTAAACCAGGAAAGAGTATATTTTATTACAAACTTGCATAGCTATATATCGCACAAACTCGTATGCCTTGAAACTTGTAATAGATATACACAGGATACAAAGTCTGACAATGTATCGTAGTTATATATACATGAAATACTATAAAACGATTAGTTATAGTTGATATTATCAATCATTCCTATTTATTTGAATTTTATACTACAGTCGAAATTAACATTTTATATTTTTGCTGCTACGTTATATTTATTAATCTAAGATAAAAATTTTAATTAGTAAAAAGTATATATCTTCCTTAAGTATTTGCAGAATCACGATTATGTTGTACATATAAAATTTTTAATTAGTGCTATAAGTCATTTTAATAGCAGTATTAAATAGAAAGAGTAAAACATTGAAGATACATTGTTTGTTTGCAAATATTCGTATTTGCTTCAAACCAGAAAACATCACGTTCCGCTACAAATTAATTCTTTAACAATTTCTTTAATTTTTGATACTGTGAATTTATATATAGATAGCAACATTTATCGATATTATTTGTATGTGCTCGTAAACGCACAATGTGATGAAAGCATGATATGCATAACATTATCTGCATTATAATATTGATATATAGCATTTATTTTACGTGCGCAATTTATGAAGCACTAAGATTTCCGAAAGCTTACACTGCCGAAGCATCTGCGATTGACATATCAAAAAACCGTGCAGTTGCGCTGAACACTGATTTAATTAATAAAAGGTAAAATTGCCAGGTTATATTATCGTATTTTGTCTACGTGTATATAAACATACATATTACGATACACTGCGTAATAAACGCGTGTTACTTTATAGTTTTTTTTTTTGTTTTTTTTATAATGGAAAAAATAAATTTTCTCGGCGCGCGGTTACACAATGTTTTCTACATCATGCAATCTTATTTCAAATAATTTGTTGTTTTCCAGCCATGAAAAACTCGATTGTTCAGATATTTATTCGCGATCCTGTTCCATTCGGCAATTTGCGTCAAAGAAATTCACGGAGGTAAAAACAAGTTTTTACGTATACTTCAACTTCTCGCGATGAAGATTTCCACACGGATTACATAAGGATTACGAGAAAATACACGTTTCATGCCAGTATTGTTAACTCTTATTGTAGATAGACATAATCGAGAATTCAACGGCGCAACAATATAAAAATTGCAAAAATAGAAGAAACTTATTTTTTCGCGCGAGTGAGAAAACTCATTGGCGAAAGTTGCTCAGTTGCAAGCGTAATTTTCGTGGGTATACTACTGCGAGACGTCGCGAATCTAACCGGCTGTATCGAGCGATTATTGCGGCGAAGAGATCAGAATTGCAGATGAGACGCGATGTCGTTAAAATGAATTCCGAATCGAATGACAAAGATATAGGTATTTTATATGATAATGTGTCACACGAGTGTATCGAAAAAAAATAATATTACAAGTAAAAAACTGTATCTACATCTGCTAATGGTTTTTACAGATTTAAATGTATGGGATAATTGGAGCAATTGGAGTTCATGCAGTGTTACCTGCGGACAAGGACGACAAGTTCGCTGGCGTCATTGCTTGGCGACGGATTGTGTTACGGGTCTGAAAAAAGCACAATTAAAAACCTGTCACTTGAAAAAATGTCAAGGTTTATTGAGTTGGCTCGGTATCAAATCGTCTCTTTAATATGCTACAATTAGATATATAATTTTTTCAGACATGCTTTGATACAAAATTCATGTTCGTATCGTCGTATTAAGAGACACACTCCGTTATTAAATTACAATTTTAATAAAACATAAATAAAAGGCATATGTTAATTTTAATTTAGACAATAGATTGGCTCTTAATATATGCTGTGTGTACCAATGTGATAGATATCTTTGGAACCACTATTTGCGGAGTGCGGAGTTACATAGTTTTATTAGCATGAAATTGCGCAATTAATACGCATTGGAACATCGAACATCGAAGTTCGCTTCGATGTTTCAATTTTTTACAAATTGACAGCCCAGATATATCAATGTACAGAATTCGATTAATTTCTGTTTACTTAGTTATATTCCTATTATTCATAGGTAATTTCGCTGATGTGTTCACAACTCAAAATATATGCAGAAATCGTTACTCTTAATATATGAGGAACATTTTGATTTTAGCGTTCAAAAATATTGCCACAGATAAAGCGTCGTCAAATGTAGAAAATAGTATAAACAATACATTGGAAACGAAATTAATTAGATCCCGACGTAAAATCTATAATACCGATCACGATGCCGATAACAACCGAAAAAATGACATTGGACCGCAACGAGCTGGTAAACATGCAACTTTCGAAAAACCATGCAATTATGCAATTCATTTACAATTCAGTTTATACGCGCAAATCGAGTCTCAATTGCGATTGAATGATCGGTTTATGTATAACGAACATTGCAAAGATGAAGCGAGCAAAGGACGAGAATAATAAAGATAGAGTTAACGCGAATTAATATGTGCGAATTGCAGACGCAACTCTGGTTTTCTCGAAGAACCGGTTTAGAAATTTTGCCTTTTCGCAAGATTGATCAAAGTGTACCAAACCTCTGGAATGAGATGGAAATTTCCGACGAGGACTGGAAATTTCCAACGCATGCACATTTTGCACGTTGTATATGTTTTAGTTCTCGTATTATGTATATTGCGTTCTTCATTAATCTTCATTAATCTCTAACTGCTACATTTTTATTCAACTCTCATGTAAGAATAATAGGTGAAAGGAGTACACTTTCGTGACACAAAGTAGCGGATGTGTATCTATAAGTATGTTGATTGAAATGTTTTATTTCCTTTCTCTCTCTCTCTCTCTGTCTCTCTCTGTTTGTCTCTCGTGGGAATACCTTTCACACATTGGAACATAAATGAGTGAAAGGTATTATACAATCATTTGGGCAACAAGTGGAAATTTCCAATACAGACTGCTCGACTAGAAAATAGTTCGTTCTCAAAATGTCAACTTTTTCGAATTAAAATTGGAACAGCTCTTTGTTTAATGAATTATTATTGTAGATTTTTTCTTTACAAAATTGCAATGTTAGACAAATCGGATGAGCTATTTTATAATGATTAGCGTGATGTTATTTTGACAGGAAGAAGCCGAAAGGAACCGAAGATATGGGATCAATGGAGCAACTGGTCGAAATGTAGCGTTACCTGCGGAATAGGAAAAATCACAAGATGGAGACATTGCATCGGTGGAAGTTGTTCTTTGGGACAGAAAAAGGCTCAATTAAAAACCTGCACTTCCGCGGCGTGTTAGGACATTTTGCACATGACGCGTGATTCAAACATAATATCATTATTAGCATAATAGCAGAATTATTGAAAGATAATTTTGGGAGATAAAAAAACTGATAAATAATCTTATAATTTATTTGCAACTTGAAAACGCCAACAAAAAATGTATTAAATTTGTCTAATGCCATTTTTTTCTTGTTGAACGTAAAACCATAAATATTGCTAGTTTTATTCATTTTTTTCTCTTTTAAATTTACATAAATACTTTTGCAACTTTAACAGGAAAAGAATGCATTAGTAACACTTTTTTTTGTTATTTCCATATATAACTTTATTCTCTCTGAAAATAGTCATCAGATCTATAAATCATTGGTGATTTGTATGTTGGCACTGTATTTGACGCAACAGGCTCCTGAGTTTTCTTCTGAAATAATAAGAACACATTAATGTGCAAGTGCATAATTTTAAGAATTATTGCAGAATAGATTGTTCAGCTGATAAGTTACTTATAACTTAATTGTTCACTTACAAAAAACGATAAAGGATTTAGCATGCCAAATAATCTGTCAGATATGCCAAGCTCAGCTTCTGCCTTATCTACAGCAGCTTCTAATGTACTTAAATTCATGTTGGCCATTGCGACAACATGCTCCAGTGCATCTATCCTTCTACGAAGACTAGTCATGTTATCCTTCATATGTTGCAGCTTTGGAAGATGTTGTTGCATACATTCGGAGCTGCCACTTTCCACCTTGTATAGGACAAATATTTAAATAGACAAATAACAGAAACAACACACTGAAAGACAAACAAATTCCAAGAATTTAAACAAGTCAAATATAAATGTTGATATAAGTATACATATATATAAAGTTTTTCATAAAAGTATGTGTAAGATAAAAGTATGTGTAAGATAAAAACACAAAGAATGTGTAATGCTGAGTTTGTCTTTTCTACTTTAATTTGCTAATACTTAATGTGCTAACCATTGACACAATCGATTGAAACTCTTCTAGTCGTACTAGCGTATCCTCGATAATATCACGAAAATTCTTCATCTGAAATGATGATGAAGATATGCATGATTATGGATAGATAGGTATTATTTTGCATAAAAATATGTCAAGAATTGTAGACTTTGCACACTTGCCTGATTATCCCAGTCCACTTTTGCATAATTAGCATAATCCTGAACAAGATGTTCGACCAACTCGGTTGTATGAGATGACATTTTGCAAATAAAACAACACTTGTAATTATTTGTAGATTAGTTATAGTTTATCTGTACGTGTTATAGGTTATAAAATGTCGCATAGAGTGCTATCATATATTGCCAATTCTAATTTATCGATAAACAAAATCTTAAATTGCAATATCAAAAATCAAATCTGTGAAAATTCTTATGTTTATAATTTTCACTCTTTATTTATCTAGAAGACACAAACGTCAATTGTAGTACGTGTATACTGCGCGTGAGGCGTTGCTGAAGAATCATTTTCGCGCGAAAGTATAAATTTATTAATAATAATTAAATGAGATTTCAATACACAAGATGTTTTATAATATTTTACAAAATAATCGTTCAAAATATAAAAAATATAAAAAAATTAATGTGAACCTAATGAAGTTTTATACCACATTCTTATACTACAAACTGTCTACCACACACTTATTTTTAAATATAGCAATGATAATATAACGATAAGTTTTAAATAGATATATGATTTTTGAATTTTTATATATTTAATTTCTTCTTTAAAAAGATAATATTATACGTTTTCAATTTCTTATTTCTTATTTCTTGATTTCTCTGCCATTTCTGTCGAGTACTGCTAAACGATATTGAAGGATTGTGAAGGAAGATAAGATAAGTTATATCTTTTTTTACGAAGCAGTATGGTACATTGCATCAAAAAAATTCGTAGATTGCAGGAATAGGCCATCTAATATATTGCCATGTTTTTGTCAATAAAGATTTTAGATTAATTAGCTGTAGGAAACATTTTCTAGAGAATTTTATAGGAATACAACCAATTAAATCTTGGCTATATGATAAAAAAACA
>QVOB01014012.1:0-15565 GCA_014839585.1 Pseudomyrmex concolor
CCATTTGTTACACACACATATATATATATATATATATATATATATATATATATATATATATATATATACATATGTAAGTGGGTCAATAGTTGGTATAGTACGAAAATATGACCAAATCTTTGTTTTCTTCTTTCCAATTTTCTAAACAGTACAAAGTTATGAAGTTATTGTATAAGTGGATAGTTTATAGTGTTATATTTTGTGTAATGACAGGTCGATCCTCATACATCGTATAACTCGCCAACGTATTTCGTGTCGAGTATGTGTACCGTACATCGATACAACAGCCAGGATTTTGTGTTAAAAACTCGTAACCAATGTAAGTAGACAATGTAAGTAGACAAAGTCCCCATAAGCGTATTCAAAGCTACCAAAACCGAGAAACAGAATTCTTTTAGGGGTAGTAAAGAGTCAAAAAGCTTGTGGTTACCGAAACTCATGCGTTCTCCTACACATAACGGAAAACCGAACTTTTCTATATAAATATAGTATATCTTGAAAGTTCAACGTCTATAAAATTTTGATAATGTTTTATCGTTGTTCTAAGACATCTTAATTTTCATTAATTTTACCTTGTCGCTGTATGCTACTTCGATCATTGTTGATGTGCTAGGTTACATAAATTTGGTGATATAAAATATAATATAATTTTTCCACAATACTTTTTATTAAAAAATTGCAAATTATCATTATTAAATTAATAAACACAATAAGTGTGAACGTACTTATATAAACTATGTTAGATTCGCTTAGAGTGTAACAAAAAACTGTCTTCAAACTTACGCAATACTGTACATTGGTTTGAGTATTTGTAATGTAAGTTTTTCCTAGAATATATCAAGATATATGCACATAGAAATCATAAGTAAAGAAAATAGAACATTTTCTTTGTTTAAGTTATTGACTGTTTTTATTTCTTTTCTCCGCTTATGTACCAAAATCAAAGCAACACTTGCAGTAGTAAACTTAACATTAGTACTCTGGCTTACGCTATTTTTTCAACATAAGTTTGTTACGTATTTAGAACTTAAATATGATATAAACCATTTTGATATAATAATATAAAAGATCTTTAATATAATAATATAATCTTTATATTTAGATATAAATATAAATTAGATATTTAGATTTAAATATATAAATTTATATTTTATCTAAATATAAATATGTATTTAAACACTTCTAATTATAAAAAAGTGTGTTTATATATCTTCTCTCACTTTTTTCCAAAAGTATTTGTTTTCCAAAATAATAATATGGGATTCTCTATAGCAGAAGCGATTGTTTCAATGTAGTAATTTTCTACATAAACATTAAGTAGAGTGTCTGTAATTACATATTAATAGGAATATTAAATGTGATTAATGTACAAAATACTAATTTTATGAATTTTTTCATACATCTAATCACACAAGACGTTTATATACTATATTTATCTCGCACATGTGTTTTTAAATTGAATTCTGAAAGCCAACAGCTTATGTAACGTATATAACTAAAATGTGTAGAAAGAATAAAGAAATTTGTACTCTCAGAGAGAGATGCAAATATTTTTCAAGAAATTTAAAACATTTTAATCTCCATGAATTAGCTTACGTACAAAGTTGATTTCTATCTATGCGCATTTATAAATACCTCTTCTGTTATTTTAAGCAAAACTAAACACTTGTTTGATTATTTATTTTGTTATTGAATACAAAATATATATACGTTATCACAAAATAAAAACTTACACTTATTAGTTGAATAAAGAAATAAAATAATAGGTTGCATAGTATTGTATTCATGGTCTTCATAAAATACTCACAGTCAAAATGCTACATTGTATGGCACATATATTTTAAGTATTTATATAGATGATATTTTTAATTTCAGGGTGTTTTATAAGTAATATTATACAAAACATATTAATATTTACAATATTGAATTTATCATAATTAATTTCTGTGGAACCGATCTAGAAACACACTTGTTTTTACAAAACATTAATATAAATTATTTGCGAAGTATATTGCCATTCAAGTAAGATCAATTTTCGATATCAACATGTTCGCTGCGTCTTAAACACTAAAGCTCTATTTTATTTAGTAAAATAAAAGAAGTATGATAGACAGAAGGCATTTAAGAATTAACTAATATCTAAAAAAATAGTAAAAACATATATATAATTATATGGAATATAAAATATATAATACATATATATAATTACTATTTAAAAGTGTGAACACATAGACGCCCCAAGAAAAACGTACGTCAATGTGGCATGAGTCATTTGCTCTTGCAAAATTGTAAAAGATTTCAATCGGACATCTCAATATGATGTACTATGTTAAAACATCTCATACAATAATGAGGTTTACCAACACAATCAATACAATAGGTTGTTACTTCAATTACTTTTATCCGACCGTTATGTTGGCGAGAAGTCTCGTTACATCTCTTACAGACTCTTTTTACTGATCTAGCTGGTCCTCTTTTTTTTTTTATTGTGTGATGAGATATATCATTTAAATCTGTCATAATCATCCTGTCTTGTTCTATAATCATATTTTTTTCTGTTATAATGCTATTGTCCTCATAGTTCGTTGTTATAGTCGGAGAATGTGTTTCATAATACTCATCCCCTACGCCGGTGGCAGGTAGACATTTTGTCAGGTAGTTTGCCAATTCTTTTAGAGATTCTACAACAGACATACGATTTCGCACCATTATATAATGCGTGTATATTCACTGCAGGTTATCAAATTCATCTTATTCAGAGCTTACCAAACGCAATACCAGACGCTTTTTGTACGACTTGAGTTAAAGTATCGTCATGTGACACACATTATTGAAGAATTTTTATTCTCTGCTATCCCACGGAAATTTTGATTGGATATACAAATTTATTTATTTCAGCTTTATAAATGTAATCGTTTCTGTTGGGTCTAAAATAACAAAGTACACATTTCGCTTGTTCGTTCATTCTCAAATACTAACGTTCGCAAGTAAGTTTCGTACAATGTAACAATTCGCGTTTGAGCGAAATTTGTTTGACAGCGAACATGTCAAATACCTTTCAAATCAACTATCAAATTACATTGTTAAAACTAAGCTTCAATAAGCTATCTGCTGAATAAATCCCTATAAGTTTTTGCGCTGTATTGAAGTTTAAGTACATTTAAATATTTATTAAGTACTTCAACTCCCTGTAAATAAGTTTGTGTGTATGTGTGTGTGTGTGTGCGCGCGTGCTAAGAAGCAGCACAATAATCGGCTCCTGGAAGCTGTAGCAGGTAGTAAGAAACAAAAAAAATGAAAGAAACTGGAAGAGAAAATAGTCCGAAAGAGGAGAGGAAAGAAAGGACATTTGTTATCACTTCCGAAAACTCGACTTGACGTCGTATGAATATTTGAACATGTGTTGTTTGTGGATACGCAGCAAATGTGATTTCATGTCGTAACTTCGACTGAAGATGCGATGGCAAATTGGACACCTGGTCTGGCCCGCGTGCAAATCCTTGTGCAGTGTCAACGACATCGGGTGCTTGAAACCCTTCCAACAAATTCTACAGCGAAACAAGAGGCCGGTGTCCGCCGTAGCGCCGGACTGACCGTAATCATCATCCGGGACGGACTCGGCGACGCCGCTGGCAGAAACAGCGTCGGCGTCGTCGTCGTCGTCGTAACCACTCGCGACTCGCTCTACAAAGAAAACAACAAAACACTCAACGTCACCACGCATTGTTAGCCAGCATCGTTTCGAACGCGAATCAGATCCCGAATGTGAAATCATTGCATGGCTGAGATTCTTTCGAAAAGAAAAAACCGTCTATATTTCTCTTTTATCCTTGAACATGAACAATCGTAATAGCAATTATTTTACTATTAAATCATAAACCCTGCCAATACGTATTTTGGAAAATTGTTTATCGAGAAAAATAAAATACGAAATTTCATGTTATCGATATAAACATTTGTTTTAAATATGTGTCAGATGTATATTTACTGCACTTGCAACATTGTGTATAAGTTGTAGCTTGAATATGTTTTAAAAACCGCAATATATAATATACAAACAAAATGGAAAGAGACAAGTTGGAAGAAATTATCTCAAAATATTTGTAAAACGATGATATACATCTCGTCTATTCTCATCAACAATTCCTAGCGTCTTTTTCCTACGAGACGAGCGTGATAAGCGCAAGCTAAGTAGAGCAAGCCTAATCAGATGAGACAGAGGAAAAACAGAAGACATACGACACCATTGAAAGAGAGATTCAAAAGCTCATTAAGCCCCAGGCGGTCGCAAATATCAGAGAAGAATTTGCTCCTCGTGATTTTAATCAAATAAGTCTTTTTTAATAGTTTTAAGAAAAGATAGAGACAACAGTGGTTTTTAAAAAAACAATCGTGAAATACACTCTTTTCATTAAAAATATTTATATTCTCGTGTATGCATTTTGTAAGTTATATTAATCAGTTATAGTTTATCAGTTATTCAGTTTAAGCACTTTGTATAAAACAAGTTCGAGAAAACCTTATTTTATAACGCTTGCGCTTCATCTTTTCTACACACAATAATCTTCAAAATTACAAAAAAGAGAATTCTTTTAGTTTTTTGCATAAAAAAAATGACAGGATATATTTTAAACAAATTTATCAACAATTTTCAGCTCATGTAGTAATAAACTAGCGAAGATTAATTCGGCCGTGTGAGCTAATGTACTAGATGTTTGTGCGCAATATATTTTTTATTTTAATTGAAACGTGTAAATTAATACACATAATGAGTTGAATTAAGTTTAATTTGAAAATTTATATTCCCAATTTGTAAATTCAATACCCAATTTATCACATAGAGAAAGAGTAACATGAAAAAACCAGTTTTGATAAAGGGCCAAAAGAACTATTTAAAAAACAATCAAACATAACGCTTATTATTCCAATTTATTGTCTATTCATTTATGTGATGTAATAAGCAAAAAACAAGATAGACATATTTCCATTAAAAAAAAAAATTAAAACGCGGCTCTTTCATAACATGATGAGCATTAAAAAAAATAAAATAAAATAAAAGCCATCAAAATTATTTGTCAAAATTGCTTTTAAAGACACCTAAAAGATTTAATTTTCTTCTCAACTGTACTTTTAAAAGTTCCGATTAATAAAGTAAGCGTTACTTAGATTTAAATGAAAACTATATAAAAAATTTACGTTGATGTTACTTTTGTTAATTTTGAAGAGATTGTTTACTAAACTGTTTTACATTTTTGTTAATAATTGGTTAATAATGTCTGTTAACAGGTTTTTTATTAATTTTGTTTATTAATAATCAAAGTTCTTGTTATAAGAAGTCGGCTCTTTCATAACTTTCTTAGAAATTATCCCACAATATACTGCAAAATAAAAGTTTTGTGAGAAATATTTACATAACTAGAAGACTAAATACATACATAAAATCATGATATAATAATTTTTGTTATTTCTTTACACACAAATTTTAAAAAACAAAGAATTAAAACCCAAAAATTTACTTTTCAATGACAAAATCTTTAATACGGTACACCGGCGCCATTTTTTTTTAATGATCTGTCAAATGTTTGTGGGTGACATTTAGTGTTGCTATAAAAACTAAACCTTCCGTGAGATTCGTTCAAAAACTGACAAATAAATGAAAATGGCTCTTTTAAAACTTGGCTTTTTCATGCCACTTTTCCTTTACTGTGAAAAATTCATTCATTACCTTGATGGCCGAATTGAGAAGGTGCGGATTCAGCCAAGATGTCTCTTTCGCAATAAATTTTCTTAATTTCCATGTAAGAAAAAGTAAATTAGACATTTCATCTATATGCGATGCAAACCAAGCATTTTAGATAATTTTCAAACTGAATTTAATTCAACTTATTATGTGTATTAGTTTACACGTTTCAATTAAAATAAAAAATATATTGCACACAAACATCTAGCACATTGGCTCACACGATCGAATTAATCTTCGCTAGTTTGATGATATTTTGCATTGAAGAAAAAATTCACAGTATATATATTATCTATAAAAAATATGTACTTATTAACGGTAAATTATGAAATTTCAAAGAAAAGAAAATCATAATTAAAAATATTTAATGTCTTTGTTCTTTCAATGTCATACAAGTGGTAAAAATAATCGGCGATAATGTATTTAAAAAAATCAGTCTATAGGTATTTGTAGTACTCTGAAGTACAATTACACTGTAGTATGTGTGATGCGTCTTATGGATAATAATGCAAATTAAATGAATGATACTAGGAAAGTCCAAACAATTCCACTTATTCCAATAGTTCCTAGTTCGCAATACAGGTAAGAGCAAAACAAAAAATACTTAATCTAAGAGATCGTTGGAATTGTGTGTGCAAGATAATAATAAAAATTAATTTAGTATTATCTACATGAGTTGCTTGGACTGTCTTACATATATAACACGTTAGTAATATTATGTAGCAGCTGCCTTATAGTCTTAGCGGATACAAAAAAAAAAAAAAAAAACAAGTGCTATTCTTTGTACTTAACGTTTTTTTTTAACAAATCAATTAACATCTAGTTCCTCACGGTAACAAGAGATTTTTCTATGAGATCCTGATGGATAACATGGCTGACGAAGTTAACGAATAATAATATAATCAATAACTATATATCGATGAATCTATAAATAAACAGTCTTATGAAAAAAGTCGAAATTAAATTAAATTTTACTATTGACTTCGTTATAAAGCTGTTTATAATTTTTTGCGCTTTTAACTTTTCTTTCGTGCTTGATGTGAGCATCACGACGATTTGCCAATTTCTTGATTTCCAAATCATAATTAGTCACATTCTGACGCTCGCATGCAATCTAGCACGTAAAAACAATATATGTAATATATGCCGCAGGCTTCAATTTTGATCATCATTATATTATCATAACGATCTCAATATAATAATGTATTGCATAATAATATAATAATGTAAAAAATAATATATACAATATATATAAATAATGTATTATATAATATTCTAATTTATATTATTAGAATACAACTACGTAACTGTTCCTAAACAAATCATTCAACAAACGACTGTGTTTAACGATTTGTTTAACGATTCTACTATCAATTTAATTTCGACTGCACTCTCAAATGAGTGAAGAAAAACTAATCTCGTGTGACTGACAGCGCAATATCGTACAGAGAATGTAACATTGTTGGTTAAAAATCATGCTGTCATTAATCGTTAACGTTAGTATTCTTAAATAACAATATAAATTACCACGCATATTTATAAAAAGTTACGTAATTAGCAAATATATATAAATACAGAACGTATGTTTGTCGCTGCATGACAATTGATATAAAATTCAATTTCACTAATTACAAATAGTTGCGCTAATCTGTATAACAAAAAAAAAACGATACAGATGAAAATCGCAAATTCTTCATTAAAAAAAAGTTTCAATGATGGAAATGTATTGTATAATCCGCCACGTCACAATTACAATAATTTGAAAAGACAGCTATAAACTTAATAAAAAGTTTACACAATATTAGGCTTATGTACAAAATCCGGAAGAGAATTTTCTCGAAAAACTCTCTGTCATCTTCATAAAGAAAGCGCTAAGATTTGCGTACATCACATGAGAGCATAAGGCTGTGAAACTCCTCTCCCTGTCTCTCAGGAAGGTGTATGCTGAGGTCGTCTCATTCATACTTCCTATGGCCTGTCGACTCACCCCAATGTGCAGTGGGGAGAGATGGACGTTAGAGTTTTCGTTGCCTGAGCGCTACTACGAAGAGGTTGGTGCTAGGGGGGCGGAATGTGCGGAATCGCACGTATTTTGTGATAGTCGACGAAACACGGCCAGCGACACAAACAGGCATTGCAGGGCCAACACTTGAAGCGAGTCTGCCTGAGTTTGCCGCGAGATGTTACCATGCCACGCTGCTTGCAGTGCACACACACTTTTCCGTGGCCGTTCGCTTTGCTGAGGCTATGTGGTTGACCAGATACGTATGTGAACCCTCCTGGAGAGAAACACAGTGTTGTTGTGGCCAGCGGCAAACACAAATGTCGTTTTTTTTTCGGATTCTTACGTGTGTGTATCAGAGGAGAGGGGAGGTTAGTCAGTTTTCTTAAAGTAGTAGGCGCGAGGGGGCATGCAACAACCGTTAGTTATTTAATTACAACAAAAAAAGACCTCTCTCCGTATGTGTGTATATAGATTACCTCCCGGGTAATAGAAAAACTCGCAGCAACATCAGCAGAACCAACCCCCAGCACCAACCATAGTAATCCCATATAATCGCAGCAGCAGCAGCCGCAAGAAAGCCATGTCTACAGTGTATCATCGACCTGATGTTCTTCATCGCGCGATAGCATTGTCGCGTGCTAGTTTTCAACACGCTTTTTTTTTACGCTTTTGCATCGTTTCAATGTTTTCCTCTCTGTGATGTTTTTTTATACGTCGACTGGAGTAGTTTACGAGACTTAGCAAAAAAGTAGCATTTTCAGCTTTTTTCAGCTGACGAGAGGAGAGACGTAGAGAGACGAGTCCATGTGGATGTACTTTTACGTTGTTCTCAGGCTTCGTTCTTTTGAACAGTTTCCTGATCCTCTCATAATTTATTATCAATTGTGTTTTTAATGGCAGAAACAATCGCAATTTATCATCATTTTTTTCTGCCAATTAGGCGGTTTTTTATGAGAAGAAAAATTTTTCTCTGCACATAAGACGTCAATCTATGCCTTCAAAAAGAAGAATCTCTCTTGTTTTTTTCGAGCGCTTGATAATGCTGAAGCAAGAGAAAACGCTGATTACACATAATTGATTAGAACGCTCGAGTGTTCGGCCTCCCGTGTTTATCGACGATGAGCTTTGTCGACCTCTTGCAGCGCGATTTGCGATCGATATCTCCGACGGGTATTCACTTTTATATCGCGCATGAAAAAGCCGCTATCGTGTTCATCGTTGCACTTCGTCTTACGATAAAATTATCGACGAGTTGAAATTATTCCAAGTGTGAAACGCAACTTTTCACATATAAAGCACTCTCGTTGTTTATTCTCGGTGCTTTTTCATTTCTTGATTTTTCATCTCAATCAAATGTTTCTTCAGCAACAACGCTTATCGCGAATCTCGAGACGGCCGCAAGGCCGTCAGTCAGAGTTCGCGTGTCAACGAAAACATTTTCAAGAACAATTCAATACCTTGGAAGGTAAACAGATTGAAAGAACAAAACGCACAGCTTCAAATATAAGAAACAAGTTAGTATTTTCTAATTGTGTTTTTTTGTTTTAACAAACTATACTATTAATTTCAACGCATCAATTCTAGTCTAAGTTACATCCTAATCACTTCTTTATTTTAATCACTGTTTTATTTTATCCTAAAACAATTTAAGATTAATGAAACTAATGTCATTATACGTGATGTAAAACGATAATACCAAGCCACATGTTTGTTGAGCTGTGATTGAGATTCGAAGATATTGTATTGTTCGATCAATGCAATCCGCAACTGAATCGTGCGAATAAATCGATTTATAGTTGAAGTTGAGTTATAAGAAAAAAAAGTTGCGCGAATGAATTGACTATGGAACGAAACACACTATGGAACAAGTCACGCGTTATGCGAAAAATTATGTAACGACAATAACGTTAGCACTTGAACAATGAAGGAACAAGCTTTTTTATGTCCTTGTGACTAAAAAAAGTGATGTTTTTGATTTAGATTGAGATTTGGATTACCTACCTGCCAAAAAAATGTTTAATTATTTTTTTACAATTGCAACATACTGATCAAAGGCTTTCGTGTTATGTTTCTCACAAATGCTCCCCACAATTTCCCACAATCAATTTGAAATTTATAACATTCGAGGAAGAAAAGAATTACATCACGTGTACATTGACATTCCTCCGAAATCCATAAGAAAAGCATTCAAAATAAAATTAAAAACCATAATAATTTGTGAAAATAATTCTTTTCGTTATATTTTCCATTTCGTAAAGAGATCAAAGATAAAAATTTCAAATTTGATAACAGATCGGTATCAAATTTCTATACGGTCCGACTTCTAAACTTTACTTTTCATTAATCTTCATATTTATATACTGATGTAATCGCATTCTTATATTTTGAATTTCAATTTTTTATTTAATCGCACAAAAATATTCTTCTAAAAAGATATTGGAATGTTTACCTCAAAAATATACATATATATTACAAAAGACTTTAAGTCATAAAATATTATTACGGATTCCGAAGGAATATCGATTCAATCTGATCGCCGTACTTTCCACATGTACTCTACGTTTGTAGTTTTATATCGTAAAAGAAAAGAGAAAAAGTCAGTCTTGAGTTATATCAAGAAATATCAAGAAAAGTTTTGCACACATGCCATTATCACCAGAGTACCACCACCACCATCTGATTATTCAGAATTAATTTTTTGCTTCAAGGCTGTGCAGATGTTCGCGATCGCGAAAATAACGATCACATTTTACGAATTAACCTGTCGTTAATTGATTCTAATTTGAATATATAAAGATAGCGCAGAGAGAGCCAGAAGAGCAACTATGTCCAAAATCAAGTAATTTTTATAAAATTATGAAGTTTGCTTCTTTCTCTTCCCCTCTCTCTCTCCCTCTCTCTCTTTCTACAAAATATTATTTATTATTCTGATAAATCTGTAGAGACTGACGATTTCCATGAAAAATTCCGTACACGTGTTAATCAAATAGCTTGATAGATTTTTTTTTTTAAAGATGTTGAGTTATCAAAGAAATTGTATTTAAAAAAGAAATATTTTTTTTCTAGCATAAAAATATTTGAAAAAATAAATCAATTGAAAATTAAAAAATTCTGTAAAATCTTTTTTTTTTTGTACAACAATGTGTTTTTCGCAACAAATAACTCTATAAGAAAATTTCTTGTCTTTTATCTTCAAACTTTGATACTCTTACATAAGAGATTAATGTTACATGCAGATAAATTATGTATGTGTTGCGTGTACGTAGTGGGATTTGCGCTATACGTATACATAAATTAAATACTAATTGACGTAGAAGTTGCTTCAAACCAGCGCTGAAAGGTATTCTGGTTTTAGTACATATACAAAAGTATGCTTATAGTTAGTGCGCATGAGGAATATAGTGGTGGCTTTGATCGAGTTATTTTGAAAAAAGGAATGTTGATGATTGTCGGCACACATACAGCACTTGGCAATGCTTACTATCTACAGTTCAACCTACACCCGAGTGCCTGTACCATACATTTACATACAAAAAACACCATGCACTCTGTACACTAAAAGTAAAAACTTTTAATTAGCGGAAGAAAAAGTAAATCTTTCCCCTTGTTGAAATAGGGATTGTATCACGTTCAAATTTTTGATATACCGGATCGCGTTTTGCTCAGAATCTGTTTACAACAAACTTGCACGCGAATCTGATTCCATTCAACAGCGCAAAACTAATTCATGTAAAAGATTTAACAGCAGTTTTACGAGTATCTAAAATCTGTTCATTTTTATAGAATAATGCAAAACCTTGAATTTTTGACACCTCTATACATTACTCAATAAAACCAATATGATGTTATTTTTATGAAATTACAGAAAGCGTACATTAAACTCTCTGTTATATTAAGAATCAGGTCCACACACATATGGAAAAAAAAACAATTTACGACTAAACCTAAACCATTGTTTTAAGAAACATGTTACTTGTAATAATTGCATAAGAATCCTGTGTTATTCGGATTCGAATTTAATTCAATTTTTTTTCTGTCTAGTCTCATTTGTGTGCGTGTATAAGTAATGCAAAGCTGCACAGACTACCAAATCATCCTAAAATTTCATGTGTGAGACAGTCAGTCAACTAACTACTCCTCAAACTGAATAGTCATAATAAAAAGGAATTTTTGTTTTCTTTCTTATTATCAAAAACAATTATCATACAACCTTAATCCATGAAACCAAAAAATCCCATGGAAAATGTCAAATGCTTCATGTATCAAGGCGTTCATAGTTTTATACTGTTCATAGTTTTGTAGCCACAATACATGCAATTAATCCGTCACCATTATTAGAATATAGTTTTGTGTAATAAAGAGCAGTTCCATAAAAAATTAATATGTAAAAAAAATTATTCTTTTATCTTATTTTTTATAAAAAATACAGATGTATTTTTTAGATTATTATATAAAAAGAATTTTTAATTTTAAGTATTAATATTAAACATGTGGATACAAAACTCATAAGTATGTTGTACCGCCATTATTGCCACATTACATCATCATTATAATATTATTAGAGGAAATTGATCAATATTTATTTGTTTTTATAAACTACGTAAGTGACCAGATTATAATTTAAGATAATAAGAATTAATTGTGCTGCAAGTAATTTAAGCTGTTAAACAGTTTTATTGCTCCTTTTAAAATTAAAAAAAATTTTTTTTGTAATTTCCGATTTAATAAATTTTCAGTAATAATTTACATTTAAAGTGCAGCTTAAACTAAGCGTGTCGAATGTTCAAACTTGTAAACAATGTACATGCAATAAAATATTAATTCGCAAATCTCAATTGTGCACCTTCATATTATATATATGTATATATATATGTATGTGTATATAATATACACACAGACACACGTATGTACTTTAGCATAATGACAGCACCACAGATTCATTATATAATTTTATATGTAATGAAGAAAAATCGATTATTACTCACCCTGTATTGCTTCCTGCGACGGTCTTTCTCCTGAAGTACCCGGTTTAGAATGCATGTGTCCTGAAAAACAAAAATAATGCCTCGTCCAGAATTATAATTATTGAAATTGATTATAATTATTGAAATTGAAGACACTATGTCGGAAAAAATTCTGATAATTACAAACAAAATCATAACAAGTATACTTACCAACATCAGCTGATTGATGTTTGCCATCCAAACCATCTGATGTTGATTGACTCGAATAGAATGTCTGACTGATATCGACCTTTTCATCATGCGACGGTGTATCATCTATGCCAAGTTTGTTTATCGTAGTATCACCTATACCTTGATCCTCGTAACTACAACTGCTGCCATCTTGCTCCAGATATTCAGGCATCTCCAGTTTCAAATTTGGCATTAACGGAATTATCTCGACTGGATCAGTGACTTGTCCTGTTTGATTTTCTGTTTGATTTTTTCCGTCAACATCCTTTGCCGATCCATTATTTCCCATTAAATTCTTCTCAGCATTCATGTTTGTGCTTTCTCGCGTTTTTCTTCTTTTAGGCTGTGGCGCTTCAGGCAATTCGGTGGCGTGATACGGCAACGGAGAGGATGGCGATTTAATCCTTTTATTATCTCTTTCAGCTTTACTGGAAGTGTTTTGCAGTTGCACTTCGGGCTCATTAGGAATTTCTATGTCATCCTGAAAAATAATATAAGACACACATGTATAAAAAAATATAAGTAACATTTATCAAACATTTTATAACATTATAAATATACATATATATATGTATATAAAATTTATATCTCATTGATATCTTACTTCCACTAAACTGTCGTTATCCTTTCCCGTGCCATCTGTAAGACCCTGGACTGCCAATAAACCTGCTGTGGATAGGAAGCTACCTAACTGTTCTTGAACAACGTTCACTTCGCCTTGATACATGAAGTCTACCAAGGCAGCTAAATCATCAAATTTTACATTTCTGAATATAATTATGGGATGCTGGCATGGATTTTCCTGTAATATAACACAATCATAGACATATAAATACTTATTCTTATATTTAAAGACATGAATAATAAATGCAATTGTTTTCTCTTTACCTTAAATAAATCTCTAAAATATGTGCTACAAGCAGACAGCAGCATTTTGTGAGCTCTAATCTTCTTGCCCTCGCAACTCAAAGTTACATCTACTAAATCTTCATCTGTTCTCAGTGTGTCAAAAGCACAAGTAATGTGTTTTAAATAATTGTTCCATCTAAGGGAGAATTGTTGGCTGGACCCCATATTGTTTGCCTGGAAATCAAAGAAATTGATGCGTGAAGTTTGCATTGACTTTCTTTATCTCTCGAACTATCGAGTTAGATTTGCTGATTGTTCTCTGAATTTTACATACATATGTGCATTTAGCCATCAACTATGTTCAAGTGAACTCAACAAATTGATTGAGACATTGCTTTGTGCTTAATGTCTCCAATTAGCAGATACTTTTACATCTGCAATAGATCTAAAAAATTATTCTCAGACAATAAGCAACAAGACAATGTTCCAACTGCTGAATGCAGTCAATAGCTGAGAATCGATTGTCACTTTTTTCCGATCGATTTCTCTTTTTATATGTTAACAACAAACTCCGATTTTTAAAAATATATATCTACTATCAAATATCAATCATCATCAATGACATTACCTCAAGAAACTCGACAAAATTTTTTGCCACAACTTAAGACCAAAATTAGTAGCAACAAATGTAGCTACGTATGTTAAGGATTTGGAGTAATTGTAAAAAAGTTATCATTTTTATTCTCTATATGAATTTTGTTAATGCAAGAAGCCGTTCGTGTAATGTAGTCGAATCTTTATGTCACTGGAACAGAAGTCTTACCTTGACTTCGGGTCCCAAGAGCACAAAACCGAGAATTAGTGTCCTGCGAGACACGTGTGTCGGGGACGTATACGAGAGACCGATTCACGCAACTTCAGTGAGGAAAGAGAAATAATCAAATCGATCGTGTGCATGCACACACACTAATCGTCGCACGTCTGTCGTAAACCGAAAACTGTAAACAGCCGAACCGATCGCACTTTCATGGCACCGTGGAAGCGAAACCACGGGGGTAGCGAGGGGGAGGAGGTGCCCTTTGCTGGCGCGCCGCGCACTCAATGTACCTACTTCTTCTCGCCCTTTTTTCTTTTTCTCTCTCTAACTTTATCTCGCTCCGCGACAATCCCCGTCGATCTCAAGAGGCGAGCCGCGCGTACCTAATGCATCGCGTTCCTCGCGTTACCCGTTGCGTTGTACTGTTCTACGCGCTGAATTCGCGTCCCTGTTTCCCTCACAACAAGCCGTGGCACTCCGTAGTCGAACGACAGCAAGTAGCCATCTTCCGTTCGCGTATGAGATGCGCGAGAAGGCCCAACTACCCCCTTCTTTTCCGCCCTCCAGCCATGGTGTAAGGAATATAAAGTGAAATAGAGAGCTTCCCAAAGAGAAAATCGCAAACTCGTGACGTCTGGAGTAGCTTTTTCCTCTGTCCAATCAGAAGCAACTGTCTTTCTAAGAAACAATAGTTCAGTGAGTAGCTTTTTCCTCTGTCCAATCAGAAGCGACTATGACGTTACAAATTTGCGGCTCTCTCCGAGTGCGTTCCATATCATGCATATGCGCGCATTTGTCTATAGTACACGTCACATATACTATAGTATCATGCGCGCATATGCATGAAACGGAACGTGCTATCTCTTAAGCCTATTCTACAATACCGTCGTAAGCTGTTGTAAGTCGTAAGTCGTAAGAAATTGACCAATCACAATCGATTATTCTTCTGTAATTTGTCT
>QVOB01014013.1:0-34898 GCA_014839585.1 Pseudomyrmex concolor
AAAATGTATTAAAAATGTGTTTTACTTTATTCATAATTTTTGAGTTTGTTTTGGATTCTCTGAACTCTCTGAGCGCTTCGCGTATCTGCGTATTTTGTTTATTTAATTTTTCTTTCTTTTATTTGGAATTTATATGTAATATGGCAAATATTCATATAGGAACAAATAAATTCATGAAACATTCTAAAACAAAGTTTAATAGAAAGAATGTTTACATAAATAAACAGTATAACTCAACATTGGAAAGCGCTTTCTATTGATTTTTTTATAGTAAAAAAATTATATACTAGGGAAGTGGCACTGATAAGTTTAAATAAAAAACTTCAGACTAACGTTTATCATCACGAGATCGATTTTACAGATGCGCCGAAAATTTTCAGTTTCTTTTTTCAGCCCCTATTTGGTTTTCTTCCAAAAATATAAATTTACTAATGTACAGTACATTTTTCGTTAAGTACTTTTCGCGTACAAACGTTCAACAAGTTTACACGAGCTCTCTACGTGACCGTGTAAACACCGACGAGAAAACGAGCGACGCTGTTCCGGATGTCGTAACTTCACATACTTCACACTTTACTGTTTAACACAATATGTTGTGGTTATTTATTGGTTGCTGATTAATCGTAGAGTTCGTCACCTACATTTATTACGGCATGCATTAGCATGGTCGATAAAAAACGATCATTACGTATTACCGGACCAGAGAAGAAAAACGAATAATGCTAGAAAATATTTACGTCGTAACAGAGAAATATCGCAAAAAAATGCCGTAAATATTGAAAAAATTTTCACCGAGTTCTGTATAACGATAAAATTCGAAAATATCGAGTCGGCGTTTTCACGCCTTTTTTTTCCCACACACCTACGAATCAGTGACTAATTATTCGACGCGATCGTGCGATGCGACTCAATTACTAAAAAACGTGTTGCATTTTCGATGGATGGTGATCGGAATTACATCGATTAAATGGATCACGCGTATCGGTCGAAAATCACAATAAGACCGCACACAGGAGGAAGTGATTATAACATTTCTTCTAGCGGTTTTAAAGTTGCGATTGTTTAACGTGAATAATGAGATTCATTAAAGTTAATTTCACAATCGCTGAAGCAATTTTTGTGTTTTAAAACTTTCATGATGCAATTATGCGCATATAATATATGCCACGTAAAATATATATATATATATATATATATATATAATATATTCGTAGGATTATTCTTTTAAACAAATTAATGCGCATTCTGCATTTTTCGTGTTCTTCTTGGTGTGATTTGTTCAATATCAATCTTTAAATTCCTCGAGATTCTTAGGTTTTTCGCGAAATGATAACAATAAATGTAGGTTCAGATCATTGGATTTTATTGAAGTTTCTTTTGCTGCTGCAAACGGTGTAAGTAACGAAGTCGTCACTTTGGTGAGGGAAAAACACTGAATACACAGATAAGATGTTGCGTAGTCTATAAAGATGGGTACGTTTCGAACTTAACTGAAATCTTCGTCTGACTTATATGTACGTATATATATACAGAGATAATTATTTCTAATTTACAGCACTGGTTCTAAAGAGAGTAACAAACGCTATCTTACACAGTCATTTTTATACAGCGTAATCGAAAAGGAATGATCTTTCGATTGTGTGCGCGGCGACAATAAACGAATTCGATGCCGATCCGATCTTTTTTTTTTTTTTTTTTGTTATTATATGAGCACCAATATTCGCGATCCGCTTGTAATCCGACTCTTCGGTCTGTTAACTCAGCAATACGCTTACATTAATAGCGACATAAATACTGACGCAAACATCGTCCATGCTGGCGCTTTGCCTCCTCCCGGCCTTACAGTGTGTCATTTATATGAAAACGTATTATCCTTCTATAGTTACGCCGGTTTATTTTTCATATTCTCGTATGTCATTGTGCTTATGGTAATAACGAATGGTATAAGTTTACGGATTGGATTGTCTTAATCTAGAATCATGTATTTTGGACCGGGAATAAACATTTGATATAGAGAGAGAGAGGTGTGTTGTGTAAAAAAACAAAACGTCCTCAAATCGAACAGTTTAATTAATTTTTCCTTGCTCTCGCAAAAAATCTGTGTTGAGTGATTTTTATGCGAGGTTTGGAAAAATGTGTATTTGCGAAACTACAAGGGAATCTGAAACTGTGTGTAATACTGCTATATATGTTTCGGTAAAAATCTGCACACTGATCTCCTCGTGGTTTTAAATATTGTACAACGTGGAAAGCACGCAACGTGTCTTATGCGTGTCCGATTGCATTTGCAAAACGTGATGACGAATCTCCGCGAAAAGAACCTTACTCACACATAAATTATAAAAATATAGTATTATAATAAATTAGTATAATAATAAAAATTTTAACATCTATTAAATAAATAACGTGAAAACTTTAAGAGACCTTTATAATTCTCAAAATAAAACAAAAATGTTATTTCTTGTAAAAAATAAATATACATAATAAAAATAAATATAAGAATTCAGCAAACCTACAATATAGTTTTTTTGCGGCTATTTTTCGTGAACAGGTCGTCGATCGATATACACTTCGCAAACGAACGTAGACAAGGGCCGCAGCATCCTCTCGAAAGCGGTGTCTTCCGACGCCATATCTGCCGACAGACACGATGGCCGGCTTCGCCGAAAAAAGCCACCCTCCAGGCAGCTATCAACCCTGGCAACCGTTCCCTCCCGCAACGAAATCAGCCTCATCGAGAGACTACCGCCCTAAACTCTCGCGAGAATATATTTCGGCGGGAGCCGCCTACGTGTCTGCGGCTCCCTTTCAATTTCCACGCGGTTCGCGGCCGCCCTTACACGAAGGAAAATATTTGCCGGAAACCGATACAACGTGCGGCAAACAATATGCGCCCAGCGGTATCCAATAAATCCGGTAATAAAGCTCGTCGATACCGAAAAACGAGAACCGCTGTAAATTTAATGAACGCTCTTGACATCGATCGACCTTCGGAAAAACTAAAAGGTGAATTTGCGCGTGTTGGAGAATATAGTAAAAAGAGAACTTTTTGACATTATGATGTGCGCATTAAAACGATTCATTTGCGAAAAGAGATTTATCAGTACGAACGCACGAACTTTCATATTAAGAGTAACACTGCTCTCTTTATGAAAAATTTTGATTCCGAAGAAAAGCGATAACAAATGATTCTTTACGCGAGATTCGTCGACATATTAGTGATGGTAACATAAATCATTTACACGTACTATCATGAATAGGTAAGTTACCCTGCGTGACCCGGGTCATGCGTATACATCTACGAAATCTAGATCAGACACGAAAGATGGTGATTATGTGTCGGTTGCTTTCTGTTCAAATTGCAAAACTTATTAGCGCTGTCTGACATTCTGCTCTGTGTGATCGGTAATTAGTAAAAACTTTTCTTTTTAATTTGATTTGTTTTTTTAAAGACAATTTAGTTGCATCCTCTGTTGCTGCGGCTACTCTTCTTACGTGACGTTCTATCGCGATCGTCAGTGAGGATGGTGGCAAATTTATAAATTGTTCACAAGAAAAGGGTAATTCTATATCTTATCTCTTAATCTAGTCGAATAGCAGATAGGTATTGCCTTTCAGAAAATTGACGATCGTAAACACATTCGAGGACGCGAGTTACGAATTCGGTCTGCGAGGAGATTAACATGATGATGCTGTACGAACAGTCGAACGTTGCCCGACGTTAATTGGGAAAAGTGTGAAATACTTGCGCAACGTCAATTATAATGATCATGCAATCGAGATATAAACGTTCGCGGTAAGAATAGACTTCTCTTAGCATCGGAAAACGTCGGAAGATGGACAAACGAAATTTTCAACTTACGAGAGACAACGGGGACATATTGCAGTCACGTCGTCATTCAGGATTGAGTTTGTTTCCACGCACAACCGACACTAACTGCGCGTCTTCGAAGCGATTGGCGTCTCGCTGTCGAGCGAGACTTCTTCGTAGCACCTCTCTTTCTTCCGCGTGTGTAGTAGCTCGTAACGTCGTGTGATCGTCGCGCCGGACAAGTCTCGGACAGTGATCACTGCGTGACAGCAAGCACGTCACGAACAGTCAGTCGTTTCACTCACTGGTGTCGGAGTTGTGAACAGGAGTGGTTGCCGGTGTGCTAGGGGCCTGATGCTGCGTCGACTGCGTCGGTATCCCGAGGGAAGCGAGGAGCGGTCGAGGCACCGCGCCCGGGGTGACGCTCGGCGGCGGCGGGCTCTCCTGGCCTACGAGCAAGCTCGCGGGCGGGAACCCGAAGAGCTGGGATCACTGGAGCCTCGGCCAATAGTTACCCGCCAGATCCGGGGTCTGCGAGGGAATCTGCACCGGCACCGAGACACCCGCCGATATCACTCCTGAAACAGTTCAAGATAACGGAGAGGGCTAAGCGCGCTGCGACGGCACGAGAACTCTGTCGAGGGAAACGGAATAAGAAAAGAGATAAGAAATATTAAAATGTTCCATAGGATATCCCAACAAAACGTTTCGATTATGTCTGTAACATGCTGTTTGAATATCTTTTTGATCAAAGAAAGCTCTTTTTTTATCCTAATATTTTTATATTCATGATAACGTCACATTGGGCGGTTACCACTTTCTTACGCATTCACGTCGAGTCGAGAATAAAAGAAAACGGTCACGAAGAGAATGCGCATCGTTAATTGCATGAAACGTAGCGAGATTAATTTGCTAAAAACGACCGGGTTCATATTTACAAAAGGCGATGCGAGAAACACACTTGCGTTGACTGCAGTAACGGCTACATAAATAGGATTCAGCTATGATAACGCGCGGCAGCTTTGCACACTTCTACAATTTGAATTAAACACCTTAACGAGCTGCGTCTAATCCAATATAAACTTCCGCGAAAACATTTACGCTCTATGCAGCCTTGCGTCGTAACTTCGTTTCTCGCGTGGGTTATAATTATGACATAAATGCAAGACGGGCAATTTGGCGAACGTTACAACGAGAACGCGCGCCGTAATTGCGTTAACCGCGTTAACCACGAAGTTAACATTGAAAACATCGATGCATTTGAATTGATAGTTGCACAAAAAACTTTTATCTATTTGCTCGAGAGTGAAACATAATTTGTCATTACTTCGAAATATCAAAATGCATTTAAATCAAGACTAGCTATTGGAACCTCGACGTAGCTACTAATTTTCTTAACCACGCGACTTTTTGATTAATGTTCTATGTAATTTCATCAAGAACTTTATCTTCCAACGTCAAGTTTGCGCTGTCGTTTCGATGCAAAAGAATGATGTAATCGAATGTCTGTGACTCTCTGGTTTATTTGCTCGTGTGAGCAAAAATCTAACCACCAGCTGCAAAGATATCCTGGGGTTGTTTCCGCGGTCGAATCCCGCGTAACTTTAAGGGCGGCTACTTAACTATGAAAACGGCGCCGTTAGAGCTGGCAGGACTGGCGCTAACGAGCGCGGTGAAAGTCCTTACGGCGCTCGTGCACGTAAAGCGATTATGATGGATAACCCGCGGCTCGTTCCGCACGTAAGGAGCGGGAACGCGCGCGCGGGAAGGTGGGAAAAGCAGCAGGAACACGAGAGGGGCGAAAGAGCGGAAAGGAAGAAAGGCGGCCGCGAGAAGAGTGTGTGCGGGACGGCGAGAGGAACAGCGGGGGAGGGATACAGTACGCGCGTGTTCCGCAGTATTCCACCATTCCGGCTTGCGCTCCGCTCCGTTCCTGTAGATACGCCGCGCCACTACTACCCCCCGTATTTCCTCCCCTTTGGGTTCGCACGTTATTGAGCGCTCGCCCAGCCGAGGCGAGACCCAACCCATCCACATCCTCTGTTCACTCCTGTATATCCTCAGGAGGGAGAGAAAGCGGGAGAGAGAGGAAAAGAGAGAGAGCGAGAAAGTGAGAGAGATGTAGAGAAAGAGGACGAAAGGGGATTCAGAGTGCGACAAGAGGGACAGATAGATGGATAGTCACGAAGAAGCGAGTGTACCCCGGAGGTTGAAAGGGTGCAGAGGCGAAAGGGACGAGAGAAAGGGAGAGAACGAGGCGGCGCAGACTGCGAGAGGAGGCGCGACCTTCCGTGGCTTTCGTTAAACGGGAAGTGAGAGGGTGAGATATAGAGATAGACGAAGAAAAGAAATAATAGAGAAAGAGGGTCGGGAGAGAAAAGAAAGATCGGAGGAGCCAAGCGGCACGTAAAAAAAAGAAAGAGAGAGAAAGAAGTGAAGTAGGAAAATGGAAAATTCACCAGCTACATTGGCGGGGCTGGAAAACCGCCGAACATCCCATTCTTCGATTCAGCCCAGCGGCGCCATGCGAGATTTGTTTTAAAATCCTTTTACAATTCCGTGGGCGAGAGCGTGGAGCCGCGACCGCGTCGTTGCGCGCTCGCTCTTTACAACCCTCTCTTATCCTCTCGCACGCGTTTTCTCACTCTTTCGCTCTTTTCCTCTTTCCCCTTCCTTCTCTCTCTCTCTCTCTTTCTGTTTCTTTCTGTTAGCAGGGATATGTAGATTGCGTGTGAAGAGGCTCCCAGGTAATTCTCGACGCTTTATTTCGCGCTTTGAACCGGCTAGAACACGAAGAAGAAACGACGACCGCGTCGGGCGAAAATTAGAAATGGAAACCTGTACTTTTGGCGTAAAATTATTCATTCTATTACATTCTCGTATACTCTTAGCTTAAGTAAAGCTTAGAGATTTCTCTTCAATAGTTCATTAAAAATATATATATTAATGTACATGTAATTATAAATTCCGAAAAAATCCAAAACTAACAATAAATTTAATTAAAATGCGTTTAATAGAAAAAAAATGTTTGCTTAAAGAACGCAAAATATATTTTTTCGCATTGTAACAGATTATTTCTATCATTATTCATTGGTTTAAATAAAAACAATCTCTATTTATTATGAGTTGCTTTCGACTTTTTGACAATTAAAGTCTTGGGTGACCTTGAACGCACGAAAAGTGGGGGATGCAGCAAATTGACCGTGTCGAAAACTCACCGGTCGCGGTCGAGGTCGTTGGCTGGTAGGGTGCTCCTGGTCCGGTGGGTTGTCCTCCCGGCGTTGCGGGAGTACCACCGTGAGACGTTGGGATACCGCGATGGGGTTGCGAGTGCGCGGCTGCGGCCGCGCTGTGTGCGTGAGAGTAAGACTGCGTGAGCGAATGAAGAGGCTCATGAAACACGTATGCCGGATAGCCTTCGGCACGTTGTTGAAGACAGCTTCCGCCCATTGAACCTCCCAGGCTGCTTGACATAGAGCTGCAAACGAAAAACAAATCATGTCGAAGATAGACATTTTTATTAATTAAGTTAAAAAATGGCTTGATAATTCGAAATAATTAAGACGGACTCAACAGCCGGTAGTCCACAAATAATGGTAGTTTCTTTTAAAAAATTTTTATAATTCTTATAATTCTTACTCATTGAGTGTGATAAAGAAAAAGAAAAATATAAATAAATTTACTGCTAAGAGTAAGTTTTATGTTTACTACAGGATTTTTCTTAAAAAGTTTCTAAATTTATGTTATTGTGTTTAAGAGTGACGTTGTGTAAACCTCACGGCAAAAACAAAATAGAATTTAATAAAATTTTTGTCAAGAAGAGAGAATATTGGTTTGTATTTGACAGAAGAACATATACATGTATCTTTGTTCAACAAGTTATCGGAAATCTGGTATTTTATTCTCGCGTGTAACTCTTTTGTATTTGAGAAACACAATACTTTTACTTTATCAACAGAACTACCTACCTGTACGTGTCGGGCATGGTGGCGATTGGTTGCGGTATCGACGAATACATGGCGTTGAATCCGGCGTTTAAGGGCAACCGTGGTGTAGCGGGGGTGGCCGCGGAAGGCGCAGCGCCGCTGCTACCCCCGCCGTTGCCGCCGGCGACCACCTGATCGACGGCAGCCCTCCTCTGGTTCCGTAATTTCTCCTCTCGACGCCACTTTGCCCTACGATTACTGAACCACACCTGCAACCGACACAATGACGGTGCCTTTGTCACGATAAGTGTGCAGCCGCACACTCGGGCGCCGCCGACACAATATTCTGCATCATCCCGCACACTCGTTCGCATTCGCACTCGTTCGTTCACGCTTCACGACACTCCTCTGCTTCCTCTCCGAAGAGAACATCCCTCATCCTCCCTGAACCACCTCTCTGTCGCATATCGTTTTTTTCTCTCTCTCTTCTCTTTTCGGTTTCCGGTCTCTCGTTCCATCCCACCCGAGCTCTTCTCATGCACTTCAGAGGTAGCGCGAAATCTAGCACCCAGACAGACTCTTTTCGCATCCTATGTGAACAAGCCGCGCGAGTTCGCGCGAAGCGCTTCTCCAATTTGTTAATTGCGATTGAGCAGTTGTCAGACGGGAAATTGAGTTACTCTTGCTCGCTTGCGCCCTTCCCGTGCACAGCACCCTTCGTTCTGTTCTCTCTCTCTCTCTCTCTCTCTCTCTCTCTCTCTCTCTCTCTCTCCCTCTCTCTCTCTATACGTTTCTACCTGCCGCCCCTTCGCTGTCGCGCATTTACACGTGTCTCTTCAAGCGTCTGGTTACGCTATAAATCGCGTCAAACTCAATCACGCACGCTTGCAATCGAGTCGGTCTCGCATCAGCAATATCGATACAAAGCCCTCGATTATTTCTATCTCTACTCAATAACTCTCTATTAAATTTTTTTAAAACTTTGATTAACTTTATTAACTTTTATTCAATCGATTCCTCGAGTTTCTATAGAAATGTAATAAAAAGAGAAGATAAAAAAGTCACGATTATATGAAAGTGTGAATAAAAACAACGAAAAGAATGACAAGCCAATCGCGCACTTTCAATTATTGTAGCTTTACTATTTCGAAGTGATGTCCCAAATAATATGATCCGTACTATGGTACAATAAATCGAGGCTTAAGGTTCTTGCACGGATTTTCTGATTTTTGCGATTCTTCTCAGCGATAAGAGGATTCGTCCCCTACGATATATTGGTTTTCTCTTTCTGGCACTTAGAACAATCCGTGAACCGTGCATTTGGCTTTCGTGCGCGTAAGCTCTTTTCTGTATATGTATGCGCAGTGCAGTTTTGTTCAATTTATTTTTTACGGATATGGTTTTATATAAACTGGTTAAGCTCTTCGATTTGTCTTTAGGTAATAATAAAAATGTTTCCTCTCTTCTCTCTCTTACAAATGTTACATAGTCACATCTTTTTATCAAAATATTGCATTTACTTTGATTTGCGTGTATTGTAATTATACAGTCAAAATCGGTCATTATTCGCGAGAAAAAGATGAAATCCGAAATACTGTTAGTGAGTTATATTTAATATAACCGACATACACAATTACGGGGACAAGTTTTCGACAGAGAACTTCGCATATTTCCGCGTGCTGCGAAACAAAAAATAGAGGACAAAGCAATAACGGCAATTTCCATTTCTGTCGATTTCGGTGTAACGAATTACAGCGTGCGCGATACGGGAAAAAAAGGGGGATGTTTTTCGCAGCGGAAAGAAATGCCATCAACGTAGAAATACAAGCCTTCCGCAATCTCACGTATAGCGCCGCGCGCTACGAAACACGACGAGGGTTCTCTCGATTGAATCAAAAAATAAATTCCATCCTCCTGTCCTCCCATTGGCGCAGCAAATCGTGTTCGACCACCCCACCGTCAAATATCTGCCATTCGCCCGCAGCGGGTTTCTTCCGCCCAATACCATCGTTCCTCGTAAACTCGTCCTCCCTCGTCCCGAAAACTTGTCCGAATCGATCCGTGCGAAAGTCCGTGATCTGAACACGTTTGGTTTCTTAGTGCCGCTCGAGAAACACGCTCTTCTCTGGGTCTTGTCAATAGCCAAAACGCGGCCGAGACCGGTTTTCGATGTTGGTTTCCGACCTTGAAACTTTCCGACCTTCGATATACCATATTCGCGCCGACTAAAAGCGCAAGAAATTGGCTTGTTTGCAATTTTCGCCGTCTAAAGTGTGTGAAACTATCGACTTTACAAAATTTCTCGTTTTGCTTAAGAAAAAGTATGTCAACAAAGAGAAAATAAGTTTTTTCTCCAAAAGGGGGAAAAGAAAGAAAAAAACAAAAAGCGACGATACCGGTCTAAACACAGGTCTTACCAACTCTGTTCAATTTCAGGCTTTACTTTTTGTTTGTTTTACCCGGCGTTCACGAACAGCGCGTCGGACAGAAATCCCGCTTTAATCCCTCATAGCGTATCGGCCATCGCGCTCGCACGAATCGACTTAGGGAACGCCGCGGATGATAATCGGCCGGCGACGTGGCAGCAGCACGGCGAATCTCGTGGCCGAGGGGGTATATAGTTGGAAATGCGAGGGACGGGCCAATCGGAGGGCGACCTCCCTTGGGAACGCAACGTTGCCATGGTTGCGTCCGAGAACCCTCTTAGGCCTTTTCGCGCGATCCCTCGCGACTCGGGCAGACCAAGCCGCGCCGTGCCGCGTAACGTGTTCTGCGTTCTGTCAGAATGTCGAGCACTTTGCTCTTGGTTTTTCCACATATCTCGCTATTCAACGATCGTCCAGCAATCGGTTTGACTCGGCGATGTCCGTAATTCCGTCGCGCATCGCGCACCCTCTTCGACCGAGCCTGACTATCTTTTTCTCTCCACTCTCTTTCGGTTCCGCTCGGCCTCACTCGGTCTTCCTTTCTCTATCTTCCTCTCTCCCTCTCTATCATTCCCTTTCTCTCTATCATTCTCTTTCTCGTCGAACTTCTCCTTTTCCCACGCGCGCCGGAACTCCCGGTTTCCTGCACTTAGCAAGATCAATACCAGGCAACGAGGCTTGAAAACATGCGTCAACATGGTCTTGCACTGTTTGTACGTCCACATAACGCTCAGAGCGCCCGGTTACTACCTACCTACCTACCTACCACCACGTCATATCCCCCCGTCGGCCACTTCGCCGATTCACCCGTCTCTCTTCGTGTTGCAGTAGTGCAGGTGAGAGGCAATGAGAAGCGAAGGGTGAAACGCGACAATGTTCGATAAGGCTGCGTGCGTAGTAGAGAGAAAGAGAGAAAGCAGTTCTCGATGTTGATATTAATTATAATTATACGCAATACAGGATTTTATACGTGATTGAAAAGCAAGAAGTTATTATTGAAATGTATGTTGTTGAACAGTATAACGCGTCAGATTTCGGAAATGTTTGCATACGTAATAAAAGACATTGTTAATGACATTGAAAATATAACGCATTTCCGCGTTCCTATTAATAACTATTTAGAATAGCTTGCTGTATAACAGTAGACGAAAATGTAATTTTAACTAACCAAGAGAGAGAGAGAGAGAGTGTGTGAAAGAGAAACAGAGAGCCATTGCACAATCCAACAAACAACATAATGAGTTAAAAGGAATTTATTTATGTCATCCGACAAATAATTTTGAATAATATTTGTATAAATATCAGCGCATGTATTTAAATATATAAGGTATCGAAAAAAGAGAAAGAGAGATCATCATTGTACAGATATCAAAATATTCTAAAACAACTTTATTTTCCGAATTGTTTTTTCATGTCACAAACGATGTAAATTTGTGGTTTATTTGTTTTAACTATCGAAAATATTCTGTATTCTGATTACAGTTTTTGGCCATCAAGTACGCGAGAACTTGTTCAGATAAGCGGGAATAGGAAAATTTGTGGAAACTTTAAAAGAACATAGACAGAGAGTTGCGGTGGTACCAGCCGCTTTAAATGCGAACTGAAGTTTCACGAGGTTTCCTGATCTTCTAATTTAAATGAGTATGATTCTGGTCTCTATCTCAGTGCTCTTGACTTTGTCGACATGATCACAGATTTGTCGAACTTTCTAACTTGTTTAGAACATCGACTGACATTTAAGCCATCGTCCACAATGTTTCAACGTTATAAGCAATGATTAATATTTTTTTACGTTTAAATCATGTTTTTGAAAGTATTCATTAAAATATAATTTTTACCAAAATTTTTACTTTTAAAATCTGATATAACAAATGAATAATAACTTATAAATATCCTACATAAAATTAATATGTTATTGTTAGTCGGAGAAACATATATGTGTTTCAGATCTTTTAAAACAAAGAATAATCCCATATGTCGTGTATCTATCTACAAGCCACAAATCGAGGGTAAGAATCCCGCGCGCGTGTAAGAATACGTAAATGGCGGCGAAGCAGCAGGCGAAAGAGGTGACAAAATCCCATTGAGAGTCTCGCGAGTTCCAGTTCCAAGCTCACCGTCGGAGGTGTTTAATGTTCCCCACGTACGACCACACACATACATATATATATACACACACACACACACGCACACGTACACACACGTGGTCACACGTTAAAAGCGTTTAATGAAAGGGCGTCGTCGCACTTACGCCGGTCGACCCTCCCGAGAGGAACGGACGGAATAAGAAGAGAGAAAGACGCGCCCAGGGAAAACGAGGGAGGAAAACAGGGCGGGAAGACGGGGAACTTAGGGGTTGAAGAGAAGGGGACAGGTGGGTGGAGCGACTGTCGGTAGAGGAAGCGCACACACGCCACATTCGCACATTCACACTCACCTGGATACGTGCCTCAGGTAATCCGATCTTCTCGGCGAGACGCTCCCGTGCAAACACGTCCGGGTAATGTGTCCGCTCGAATTCTGAAACGAAACCAGTTTGCAACAAGTGCTCGTTATTTAGCCGCGTCGTCGGCATTAATTATCACGATACACGGGACTGTCGACTATCATGCATTTTCTCTCGGCAAATACCAGAGATCGAATGAAGAAGAGAATATCGATGACGTTTTATTATGTTATACGCGGATTTATAACAAAGTTATTCGAAGCACATATGTGCGCTTTAGACGTTTAAAACACCAAAGTGCGAACAAAGAATACGTTTACTTAAATTTTATAATAATATTGTTTGATTCTTTAAAGAACAGTGAAATGAAAATCCGCGAGATTTTGACATATACATACATAAATTTGAAATAGATTGTAAATGTGTGAATAACTTTCTGACTGAAGTTTATACTGACCTTTCTCGAGGCTGTCTATCTGTTCATTGGAGAAGGAAGTTCGGTTGCGTTGCAATTTCCTCTTGAGCCTCAACCGCACCTGCGAGTCCTCGTCGCCAGAGGAGTTGTGTTCCGAATTACCATCCGAAGTTGTCTCCTGCTGATGCGACAATAGAGAACCAGTGTCTGAAACAAGAATTTATTATCTTCTTTTTAATATAATTAATCATGTATAAAATATATTTTCTCAGTTATACAATAAAACTATTATTACTGCAACATATGTTTATATTAAGAAAGAAATTTGTATTTATACACGATATATTTTCGAAGCAAAATTCCATAAATTTTAAGAAATAAGTTCTTGTGTGTGTGAGCGTCACGCTCATTTGAGAGTAATGAAGGAGAGTTGAAAGGCTTGCGTCATTTTGCGACGTGTCAATCGGCAACCGATTCCGCAACGCAATCCGCCGTTCTAGAGATTCCTAGACATCGCGCGCGTTCAGGCGTACGCGACCGGTCTTCGGGGTCGCATCTCATGTTGGTGCACCGGTTCGTATGCGCACGAGAGTAACCCCTCGTCAACCCCCGTAGGCCGCGATTACTTTCCGCCTCCGCGCATCGCACCCTTGTCTCTTTCCATTCCTCGCAATACCTTCCCGGTGTCCCTCTGTACCCTCTGCTCTGTCCTCCGTACGGCAGCGGAGAGATATACATATATACGCACGCCCTTACGCTTGCGTACATATGTATTACGTATATATGTACCGTTCGCTCGTCAGCTGCTCGCTTTCTCGTTCGCTCATCTCAACCCCCGCGCAACCCCCAATTGGACTCGACCCCACGACTAGAAATACCGGCACCCCAAACACGCCTCCCTTCCTCACTCTCTCTCTTTCTCTATCTCTCTCCCGCCTTTCCCGCCTGCTTCATCGCCCTAAACCGTCTTCTCCTCCCTCTTTTCCGTTCTCCTCCTTTTCCGCGGACCCACCCCCGTCTCCTCGCGAACACCCTTGCGCATAACGACCAGACCGGGAACGATCCTCGGTGGTCCGCTGCAGACGGATCGTTGGCTTTAATTTTCTAGGTGACGACGCACGCTTGGCGAAGAAAGAGAAGAGATTACTTAGTCGATGCTTCTCTATGATTCGGCTGCTTAATACGCTCGCTTCGGCCAAAGTGGCCGCGATCGACCATTCGGATGCGTTCCTGTGCATCTGAGTGTGCATTCAATGGCATTCGAACACGTAATCATTGAAGTATAAACCACTACCTGCAAGTGGCAACGCGTTTACGACACGCTTTCCTCAACACTTTATATATTTTCTTACTAAATTATTTAGTGTATCTTAACTGTGTTTGTTGATTGAGTCATTCAATGTGTAAATATTCTCACAATTTTGTCGAACTGCCATAATTAAAACGTCATGTATGAAATAAGTTTCGAAAGAGATTGTAGGAAGATGTCCACGATGATATATTTTAAAATTAACGAAAAAGACGCTATCGATGAAAGCTCTTTTCTACCTGTCACTCTACTGCGTAACGTAATGCTTTCACGTAATCTATCTATTGAAAGCGGCCGCATCTGGATCCGTCATCCGCGCGAGACCGATTCCGGCTAAGAGTCGGGTTCTAGGCCCGATTTCTCTGTGATCCTATTAGACTTATAACGCTGGGCAACGGATCCTTTTTCTCCACTCGACTGCGTGGATATACGTTGCATTATGCGAGGTGTCGAGAACTCAAAGTTGCGCGCAACTCTAACGTATAATCGTTCCGATTCGAGTGAGATAATATGTGTAGAAAGAATACAAAAAAACTTTATAAATTTTATATTTGTATAGACAAACATTTCCCGTTCAAATTTTGATCACCGTGTTTCAATTCAAAGATCAATTTTTCTAATCTAAGAAACGAACGCTTTATCATTAATTCGATACAGGATAAATCAAAACTTACCACTTCGCTTTAGTAGAGAATCGTCGCGTCCATGCAGCTGACTGCCGGGCAGAAGAGTTTGGCCGGATCCAGGAGTTGCCGCCGTTGGAATTCCCGTAGCTAGGGGATGATGAGAAGGTGTTGCCGAGTACCACGCAGGCGGCCAACCTGCTGCCTGCCCGTTGAACATTCTCAGCTTATCGTAGACACTCTCGGCGCCCTGATGCGCTTGCACCGCGGCCGCCTGTTGCTCCTTTTGCGAGGCCAGGTTCCTGAGTACCCTATTGATAGATGATACCTGCGGAGAACATAAGATTTCCGTTGAGAATCAATTGAACGAATTCGTTAACTTAATATTAGCAAAATCGCAACATAGATCTATCTGTATTTTTTTTCCGAAGGTTTTGTTATGAATATTACATGAGTTGTAAATGAATTCATTGCCGACTATTATTCATTTTGTTTTACTTTTCTTAATAAATGCAGGAAGTTGATTGTTCACGCATACACACATAACATTTGCTCTATCTCACATCCAATGTCAATTTAAAACGTGTTTTTTTTTTTTTTTTTTTTTAACTAACATGTTAAAAAAATGATGTTAATGTAAACAATATAATTTTGGATAATATTAGAACAAATTTAATTAGAGCAATATGTAGATCCAACGTTTAAGCTTCGTCGATACTTATTACTCGATTATATAAAAATAAAAACCTATTAAAATTAGAACAAATCACTCTTTTGAATTTTAACAAACGGATGACTCAAAGAAAACGCATATTTCCAGCACTAATGACTCGCAATGTGTTTCTATATTCAGATATCTTTGTCATCCATTTGTCCACGGATCACGAGAAAGGGAGAAGCAAACCAGACTAGCACGTGATGGGTTGGGGTGCGGCTCTTTGTAAAATCTCGCGACCGCAGCCACTCGTCGCACGAGAATCATTTTCCGTCGTCGTAACCCGCGCACTGATTGTCCGCCTTCCGCCGCCATCTCCGCCTCTCGCGCGGAATCCTCCTTCCTCTTTTTCGTCCTTTCGCGATCAGGAGATGCGAAGGAGGCCCAGGGTTCATAACCAGATGAAAGGACACCGCCGTCCAATTATTATTACATAAAACGGTCTCTATGGTTCTCTTCATCCCCCTCCAATCTGAGCCCGTCTAGTCGTCGTCGTCGTCGTCGTCGTCTTCACCTTGCAACCCGCGACCGAGCCAGTGGCTAACTCCAAAGTTATAACGAGCCGGCGCGTATATTGCACGAGGATTCAAGCATCGCTCTCTCAACTTGCACATAATGGTCCTCAGCGCGTTCCATACGCGTCAACCTCATCCTTCCGCACTCTTCCGCAATCGATGTCGGCACAGCGAATATATATGGATATACATGCACGACTGTTAATGCAGCGAACGTCGCATATTGAGCGGGGCTTCTTAATTACGAGGTCGACAAGCCTCAATAAGAGCGGCATGAGCGCGCAAAGCTCCGATCCTTCTCGCGTAGTTTGATTCAAAACCGACGGAATAATGGCCGAGCGATGACGAGAGAACGCGTTATCGTTGGAACAAGGTGCTCGAACCCATCTATTAAAATCGTGTTTTAAAGTTGAAAAATCCCGGATTTTAAAAACTTTGATATCACGATACTCAGTTTTCGATGTTATCCCGATGACACCGAAACTTTTGTATAAAACGCGTTTGATTTTCAATAGAATAATCAATTTTCGAAAACTTTATCTAACGCGTACGTCCATATTCTAAACTTATCGAGCATACGTAATTCCCAGCGTCTCGACTCATCCACATGCCGGGGAGATAATAGCAGGCGGATAGCGGAAGCGACGTTTCGAGACGAGTTAGCCCCGGCTAACCTGAACACACCAGGCTCTCCGTCATCAGACCATCTATCCAGGGAGAGAGAGATCCCGGCTGTACGCTCCGCGCCGCTCTACTCTCGCCGCACAACAGCCGCAGCGTCGATGCAGACCATTACACGCGCGACCGGACACGAATAATTGTGCAACACGCTTAACTGATCCCATTCACCCTGATTCTACCCGCTCCCGTCCGCTCTCGCCGCCGGCTACCCCCGCTGCATCCCTAGCACCAACCCTCGGCACGATGTGTACCAGCCGCAACAGCCAACGCCACCACCAACGCCAGCGATCTACTAGTCAAGAGAAGATCGGAACGTTCGGAAAGAAGTCGACCCGTCGATCAACGTTCCTTCTTTTTCTGCTCGCGGATTACATTCGAAACCAATTTCAAGAGTTGATTCTTGGTTCACCGATCAGGTCGGGAGAATTTTTTTTATTTTTTTTTATTTTTTTTTATTTTACTTTTTTACTCTTAATTTTTATTGTAGGAAATTTGAACATTGTAAAGTTTAATGTTTAAATAAAATCAAAAGAAAAAAAGACTGTACGTGATGAATATTAAATTTAAACTAATCAAATTTGACACAAAATGTCATTTTCACATGTGACCTCTTTATTGACAGACACATTACATGCTCGACAACAAGAGCGCATGCTATAGAAGCTCTGATTGATCACCATTGGGAACCCCTAACACATCCTCCATCAACCGTCTTCCACATTCGGTAGTTCCTAGAGACACATCGGCAAGAGTGAGGTCTCTCCACGAGCCGATGGATAACGACTTGTACGCGTGCCATCCCCTTTCAGTATTCTTGACAGACAGTTTGATAGGGGGAGGAAGAGCGTTCTCGAAAGAGCCAGACGGGAACGATCGACCTTGGAGGATATTTCGCGCGATCGATCGAGAAAAGGGATGCGAAAAGACTGAGCGGGTAGGATATTTGGTAGACAGACAAACGGACATACGACCGGAGAAGATTCTTCGGGTCCGGAGAAGGGCGATCAGCGGCCGAGAGGGTGGACAATGCCGAGGCCCGCGTAATGGACCGATTACCCCACCCAGCCGATCGCATTGACGAGACTTTGATTAGGGTCGAGTGGCCGGATTCGACGGGTAAGTATACCCAGCCGGCTGCGCGCCACGATAAGTCGACGGCGGATTACGCGTAAACTTATACCGTGTCCAATCAATGGCCCGGCATGGCGCCGACACAGCGGGAAATTTATTCGCACGTCGCGCCGGGTGCGATAAATCTGCGCAGGAGACGAATCGCGCGCACAGACTCGAGAAACTGGTATTTGCGCTTGAACTCGTTTAAGGCGATTTACATTCTAATGCGTGATAATTATCTCAAGCGTAATAAGTTACTTAAAGAATTCACACAAATACATTAATAATAAATTAATAACATAAATAATAACATTAGCTATCTTTTAATATTTCTCACACATCATACAATTTACTGAGTTTACTTACGCTGGGTATATTGTCGTTATTGCAAACGCCCTCTTGCAAAAGTCGATCGCGAATCTCCCAGGCGAAGATCGAGGGACATTCTCGTTTGTAGTCGGCGATTTTGTTGACCACAGGTGTTGTCGCCACCCGTGGCTTGCTACCACCGATTGCCCGCGGCTTGATCGAGCCAGTCTCGTAATACCTGCGAAAGGGGAGATCGTTATTTTCGCTTGATGCGCGCTAACGTTACGTCATCGTGAGCCTTTTAAGAGTGATGGTTATTGAAAAAAATGTGAGAGACCTTATGAAGGGATATCATCGGATAAAAGCTTTATTAATACTCTTCAATTAGAGAGAGTTTCATGACGTTATAATCAGTTAAATATAACCAAGTAAAGAATTATAGACATGTACGTATTATGCATTCCAATATTGTAAAATTGCTGTAACTATTAAAATTCAAGTACGACGAGAGAATTTTTTAATTTTGTCACAAATTTATCAAATGTCTTTGCTGTTAAGTGCATCGAAGAAACACAACAGTTGTCTCTTGTGACCATCGAAGCTGACTGATTGGATCTACCAGTAGATGACGATCAGATTACATTGCTTCTCAACTATCGCGCAACGGTTTAATTTCCTAAACGCGCTCATCCGTGATTTCGATAGGGATCGATCCGCGGCGACGGCGCGCTTACCTGCCGAGGATCTTGGAGACGCATCCATTGCTGACCTGCAGTATGCGCGATATGTCGCACGGTCTGGCCCCGCTGTGGGCCAGCTCGACGATCTTCTGCCTTGTGGAGTCTGGCAGCGGTCGGCCATTGACGTAAACACCGCCGAGCTGGTTAACCCCGCTGTGTCCTGCAGCCGAGCACCCAAATATTGAGTTCTGTCCGACCATAGAACCCCCGCCAATACCCGCGCCACCCCCGTGCATCAAGTCTTCTTCTGTGAATCAAAACGCGCGCAACACTGTACGTCACTTTGCCAGAACATCTGATTGGTAAACATCCGGTGAGAGAGAGAGAGAGAGAGAGAGATTAGACTAATTAGCCCGCAGAATCATCGAGTTCGAAATCCGAAGCGTCAGATTGAACACCAAGGATAGTGTTTGCGTCGCGATCACACGCTCCGCCGCGCTGCGAACGTCACGTAACGAAGATCAGTTTGACCCTTGCGCGTCGATTAATTCGTTGCCGTGTACCTTATTACGAGCACGTTACACCTGCGTGCATCGCGCGCGCGCGTGGAGAAAGCGCCGAAACGGAAATACATATCGGGTATGATGCGTCTGATATTGGCGACGACGGTAATTGCGACGCGAGGAGACAATAACAGGATATAACGAATAGTCGTGTGCGATATGCCGTATCGTGTAATTCAATCCTCATACAACGAGCTTCAGAAATTGTAACAGTCACGATCAAGCTCACAATGCGGTTATGCGCTTGAAATGCATTGTTGATACAAACACTAGATTTCGCAAAAGTTGGTTTTGTTTTCTTCAATACATATCAATATTGCAAAAGTGAGCTCTCTTCTCTTGACTTCTCGCACTATTTTAAATTTTTGTGATACGTCGTTGACGCAAGGAAAAGGGTATCTACAACTAGAGGACGTCGTGATGGCGCGGGAGACTCGAGAAGTGCCAGCGTTGCTAAATGCATCTTGCAATTAACGAATTTAATTAATTCCCGCTTTTGCGCCACGCAAAGCGACAAGAAATAGTTGGAATGTAATCTTGAATAGCTCGCGCGCCGCATCTCTCCGACGCTCTGTGCGAAACCACTTTACATAACGACACGTTTTCTCACTCGCTGTATCTCTGCCTGTCTCTTCCTCTCATTTTGCCTTCTTCCGTTCTTCCGCCACTTCTGTCGTACCTCGTTTTCGCGAGAGGTGCAAGAGGGCATCGAAAATCTCACATTTATGCGCGGATTCCATATTCCGTATAAAGTCATCATGGATAGAGAGAGAAATAATGTTTTCTGATCTTTTTAAATAATATATTAAGCATAATCTTATAGTGAAAGTCTAATTAAATCATAGAAAATTCTATAGTTGTAAGACAGTGTTTTCTTTTTAAAACGTTTTTTATTTTACATGTACAAAACATGTATATTTTCGTAATCTTTAACATTTTAAGTAAATCGATAAAAGCTATTTTGAATCAAGATTATTTATGCAACTTTTTACAATATCAGCGCGTAAAAAAGTACAATTTTAATTTTCACGTGGGTCTTGTCTCTGATTGCTGATGTTTTTCTCACCTGAAGTTATCCGTTAGTTTACAATTCTGTGACTATAGCAAGAGATTTCAACCACTCTAATGTATAACAGGTGTGTGTTTAACCAAGCTCTAAGCGCGGTGAAAGAAATAACGGGGATGGAATGTCGCAGTTGAGAACGAGGAGCGAGAAATTGGAGTCGAGAGTCTTGTTACAAATAATCCCGCGGCAACGCGTCACAGAAATTTTCGAGTAGGTGCTTTTTTCCCTCTTCGCTCACGGCATCAATTTCGAATGTTGAGATTTGCGAGTACGAGAAGAAAAATTATGTTACTCATTTTAGAACACGATTTTGCAGCTGATGTATTTAATATTTTATATATGTAGCGGAAGCAAAATAAAAAGAAAATATATTAGGAAACATTTCACTACAATTTTAACAAACGCGTAGAAAAAATTAAAAAAATCCAAATTATCATGTCAAGATGATTCGTCGAGGATGATAGACTGTAATATGATTGTGTGTACAAAAGAAATTAATCTTCATTAATATTGACATGTTGATCACCTTCGCGTCTCCGTGAACATAAAATCTCTTTAATTACATGCACGGCGGAAAGTAGATAAAGGAAACATTTTTTTCTTAAACTCTGATTAAAGCAACATTCTTTGCAACTGCTTCTGTGACAGTCTAATGAATATTCATTCTTCGCTTGAATTAATAAGAACATGCAAATTCTCGAACGAAGGAAAATATGATGCACAAGTGTCATATTTCCACGCTAAGATATCATGATTTGTTTTTTTCTATTACAAAACCAAGATAATATACGTAATTGATCTTTATGTGAGCAATCTCATTTATTTATTCTGCTTCTTTTTTTATGTGTAATTATCATAAAAACTATACTGTCACTCTTTATTCGACATATTTTAAAGATAATGCAATATTTCAATTTATTGCTATCACTATTAATATTATTATATTGATTTAAAATTACGTGTGGCTTCTAAAACTCTGATTTCACACAAAGATATACTTGGCGCGATTCGAATTATTTTATTTTTCCGGTCGAACAAGTTGTGTGTTAAAAATAAGCGGCGGTCAAAGCGAGGACGCGTCACGACGATCTCGTCCTTTGAAGGGACACAACGGGAGTTTGTGCTGTTTTTCACAAGTTTAATTCGTTACAAAGGGAACATGTGTGCACGACTTAGCTGTACACGCGCGCGAGATTTACCCTTTCGCTCACCGTCTTTCGTCTCACGCTGTATTTTCCGGCAGAAGGCGGAGAGGAGGGAACAACCACCCCCGAGACAGAGGGGAACGGTGTCGGCGAGAAGGCTCGAATATCGTCCGACCCGTGCACACACTCGCCCGTCAGCACACATTCTTTATATATAATTTCGCGTTAATCTACGCGGCGGTGCGGCGCAAAAGCGAGTCGCGCCGCAAAGTGAGGCAAAAAGGTTCCACTTGGCTGAGCGTGAAACGGGACACAGATTAAATCCCATCCTGTGCAACCCCGGCGCACGACGTCGCGGCACCCTCTCCGACGCTCCCTCGTACCTCCTTCTCCGCCCCCTTCCCGTTTGTCGGTTCGCTTCGGTCTGCTCGGTCGAGCCATCCTCTGCCGCCTTCGCCAAACATCCCCCGAATCTTCCGCGAGAGGCGGTCTTTAAGCGCGGAAACGATCGCCGGTATTTAAGATGCGCGAACAGACGCGGTGAATCGATGTAGTGTCTCACGCGAGTCGACTTTGTAATTGAACCTTCAATGGAATTTTCGCAAAGTGTACTTCACGGTGAAGTGAAAAGTCGACTAAGAGATTAATTCGAGTAGAAATCTTTCATTTCTAAGCGCACGTAAAAACTAAAGAAATCACAGACATGCGAGAGAGAAGTATATTACGTTTCGCAATTTTCAGAACGCACCTAATCGATTTTGTGAGTCACCGTGTGACATGTCCTAGACGGACAACGTTAAACTCGTTGAACGATTGATCGTTACCCGATAATAGAAACAAAACAGTTCGACGAAGCGGCTAATACGCCGTTCCAATTTCCAACGATGACGGAAAGTTTGCAGCGGAATAGTTGTTTAATGGGATGTAATAATAGTTTGCGGGTAATTAGTCTCGCGCTACGACTCGAAACTGGTCGAACGTAATCAGTTACAGAGTATGTCGGTCCGAATTCATTTAACGAACTGCTGTTTATCCGTCGACATCCATAAAAAATATCACTTTCGCGGTCAAATTGCTTTCACCTGTCGCCATTGTGTCACGCGTAAATAACATAATTATGCGCGCCATATTTAGCCTTGATGACATTAACCAATTACATTAACAAAATGTAGTAGGTATCATGCAATTCTCGGGATTAATAATAATGGAAGCTAATAGAATCTAATTACAAAAAGAAATATTTTAATTAGAAAAAGTTACAGAACATATAATTGCAGTACTAGTGGAAAAAGATGTTTATAGTCAGTCGGTTTAGAGAGAAACAAGCATACACATAATTGATATTTAACGATATGCGAATTGCAATACAAATTGTAATACGAATTGTAATACGAATTGTAATACAAATTGCAATACGAATTGTAATACAAATATTATTATATTGAAAACCGAAATACAGTGGCGACAAAAAATATTTATGTACAAATTTATTAAATAATTCATAATGGAACAGAAGTGCTACGATAGTTACCTCAAAGTCGTTCTAGCATCAACATTCGCTCGGTAAACGTTTACAAGATCGAGTCCCGCTTATTTCCGGCAACAGCCGGGTCTGTTAACGGCGTAAAGGGTGGTCGGGACGTTTCGGGGAGTCACCGCGTTTGTCGAGTGTCACCGGTTAAATGTTATTATCACGTTGCTGAGAGATTTCGAAGGATGAGCAAACTCGCGACGCAGCCTCCGAGCGTTTTCGTGATAAATTCAGTGCGGAAAGAGCGAGAGAGAGGAGAAGGAGGAGAGGATGAAGATAGAGGTTCATCTAGTGAGCGCCCTTCAGCGCACATCAAAGATGGCGTGCCAGGCATACGCTCTTCTAATGAGTTGAATCGCGGTAAGAGCGAGAGATGCGAGCTTCCCCAGTGACGACGAATTCATTACGGACGGTGTTAAGAAGCGGCGGCGCACAGTATTAGCAGCCGCCATCTCCGACAACGCACACTCATTACCCGTGCCCGTTATTATTGACACCGTGTGTAAGACAGCTCGCACCTTCTCCGCGGCTTTTCGCGGGTAAATACCGAACTTATGGCCGCGGGGTTGGTAATCGTACAATCGCGCTCGTTACTATTCAACGATAACAAGATGTCTTCCGTCAGAATACGGATAACGCGATAATCCACGACGCTGTAGCAATTAAATAAATCTTGCGTCAGTAAGTTTATAACGAACCGGAAAAGCTTGATTTCTAAAACGTTTCACTGTGCAAAATAGTTATCGCAACGAGTAAAAGAAGATCTTTGAAATATGTCATGAACGTGATTCGGTTTTAAATATATAGATATAGAATATCTCATATATGATTATATATGATAGGCTTGAGATATTTTTAGACGTTGGTGATATTTTCAAAGTAAAAGAAAAATTTTTTGACTCGAAATTATTTTTATTTCACGTGAAGATAACGATGAATTTTTACATTCTGTTCATTCATGAATTACTTATCTTCGCGCAATGTCATTTTTCTGACGATTGTATCGCAATATTTTACGAAAGAGTTCGTTAATGACTATCGATATATATACAAAGCTCTTTCTCTCTCTCGAAGTATGCTCTCTTAACTTAATAATTTATACAGTCCATCTATTTCATAATGGCGCAGATCAAACGAATTGATTCCGAATCTATATATATCTCTCTCTTTATATATGTTACCTCTACAAAAATAAGGGCAAAAGTTATTGACGAGCCTCGCGGACGTATTGCGGAGCCGTAGTCTATTGATTGGTCTCGGAGATAATCCCGCACCGTCGACATTTATTACCCCCTTGGAGAGGCGAAGGCAGGTAATCTCCGTAGCCTCGCCGAGTCCTGGCACGCGCGAGATTCGCTCCGATCCAGAGCCCGTAACCAACACGTTTTCGGGACCCATAACCATTAACAAATCTCACGTAGTAACGAGAGCGAAATAAAGCGCTCTTCTCTTCGTAAATCGGACGTTTGCTTCAAATAGCTATCGGGGATTTTATGGAGAACCGAAGTATGTAAGAGGGAGAGCTCGTTTTTTCCTTACGTACATATACATGTAACACACAAATGCACGAAGAAAGGAAAACGAGGGCGAGAGTAGAACACAGATTGGTAGTTGGATGGATGAAAGAGGGGCGCGCTCGCGCGCGTGCCACGCGAGCATTGTCCGAATACCTCGAGCAGGGGACCGATGGAAAGAGTGACAAAGAGGAAGGAGAAGAGGGGAAGGCACTTACCCTCCTACAAGTCCCATTATGATCTCGCGTGAGCCATAACCGCGTAACGCGATCCCGCGTCTCCATTCTCGTGCGACGTATAGGCAACGACCGGGAGAAAGATTACGTTGCATCGAGACAAATTGGCGGTGTAAGCGCCCTCGCTTATTGTCGAGAACACGAAGAAAGGGGAGGTTCCAGCAGGTCCAACCAATGTCGCTGAATGTAGAGCAGCGCTAGGATTTTCGCGCGAACGAATTTTTCGAGGTGCAAGCGAACTCTACACCCTTTGCTTCGCAGGAGTTGTTGAAGGGGCCGCTGGCAGAAGCCAGCCAAAGGCGTATCAAGTTACCGAATAACCCCCGGGAGCAACCGCGAGACCACCTAAGCTTATAAGCATACGCGTATTTACTCGCCCGTTTTTTTCGTTGTAACTCATCGCAAAACTCACGACTTTCCTATAAGGACTGCGAATATATCTAAATCATTTATTTCATTAAAAAAACCGCGCAATAAAATTTGAAAAATAGATTTGCGACTGTTTGCAATCTGCTGTCAATACCGTTTCCGATCAATTGTCAAACACCTTGTTTTCTCGCGCTTGCTCGCACAAATTAAGTAAATTGATTTGACCGACCTTTATGCGGCATCTTCCAGAAAGGCGGCTCGGGGGTGGGCGAGCAAGGGTTAGCCACCCCCGCGCCCAACAGGGTTCTTGCCGCGTGCAGCGCCGCCGCCGCCGCCTCCCTGCTCCGCGCTGCCGCAGCGCTCGGCGGGTAATCCGGAGCGCTGTCACTTTCGGCGATGCCACCTCCACCGCCACCTCCGCAAGGACGAAGGTGCAGACTCAGCCGACTGCTGCCGACTGTGCCACTGCCGCCTCCGCCACCGCCGCCGCCGCCGCTGCTGCTGCCGCCGCCGCCTCCGCCGCCGTCTCCGCCGCCGCCACCTCCGGCCACGCTAACACAGTGCTAAAATCATTCAGAATGGCGCGTTCAAGTTACTGTCATACGATTTGCTCTCAGAAAATTCGACGTTTTTCTCTTTAAGACTTATAAGAAAAGAAACATCTTTGAGACGTAATAACGAAAAAAATTGTTTTACGCAAAAATATGAACGAGATGGCATAGAAAATTGTTCGAACCAAAGCCTTTTTGAAGCCTATTCTTGAATATAGATGGAATTAGATAATTTATAATATAATACATTTACAAGTGGTGTTCATCAATGTATTTATCATAAGTAAATTTTCTTCAATTTTATAATACTTACTAATTTTAGAATATAAATACACTTTTATCCCCTAAGTTTTTAGAATTTTGAAAATAAAAAAATTTTTATTACTTCTGTTGAATTACTATACTTGTATATAATACACAATACAATAAAATGTACATCTAAATGAATAAATATAAATGTACATCTAAATGAATAAATATAATATTTTTTTTAAAACTCTTTTTTTACAAGCAAAAAGTAAAAAATATTAATTGTATTCTTTTGAAACAAAAACAGAGTGTTGAAAGAGAATGATGTGAAATTTCACCATTGTTGTTCTAAAAGAAAGCACATGTTCGTAAACATGTTAAAATTCGTATAACATGCTATAACGCGGATACCGTATTATTGGAGCTGGATAATATCGTCGATAATGCCGTAACTCTCGCGGGAATATATCGCGGCGCGATGATTATTTAGCGCGCGAGCGCGATCAAAAACCAATTTCGTACGTAACAACGTAACATATCGAGAGCATGGATTATTAACAAACGCGGGCGCGTTTCGATTTGCAATTTGGCGCTGTTCTTAATCGTATTGCAAAATTTTTGCTTGTCGATACGCTGTGCAAAAAGCCTCGTCGGCCGACGGCGGTAACAGCGGCGGCGGTTTGCGTAGCCGACGGCGAGCAGCGAGCAGTATCAAAGATTAGTAAGCCTGCGTGCAAACCGGCTGAAATAATTTTACATATACAATGATTTTATAAATTTACGGTAATTTACGAAAACGCAATTGATCCCTGCACTCTTTCCGTGACGCAGCGCACGTCGCGCACACGCTCTTCTGCGCGCGTAAATAACGCGGCTTCAAAGAACATAATTCGGGGGATTATCGCCCGCGAAGCGCAGTAAATATTGGCACCGTCGAAACTGGTTCGCCAAAAGCAAATTTCAAAGTGCGCCAAAAAATAAATAGCGTCCGGGCAAATAATAAACATTGCCGTGTCGGTGGTAAATTTCCAAATTTTTCCAAGCCTGATTACATTTCGCATAAATTTTGTTCGTATTATTTTGTACACTGCAAAAGCACATTTAACAAAAATTATGTATAATATATGTAAAAGTTTGTTGCAAGAATTTTTATTTTAACATTGTTAAAAAAATCGATATAATCGAAAGATCAAAACTATTAACACTAAAATATATGTATATATTTTTTTAACTATTAGCCAACGTCTTGTTTTTATTCTCGCTTGTAATGCAATTGCAGAAATGACTTAACAAATACGAATAAATTTAGATATAGATATTTTGCGTATTATTTTGTATTCAATAATAATAAATCATTGCGTTCGCGAAAGGTAAACGTGCAATACTATTTTGCCCTAAAAAACGTTGACTTTGAAATAGACTCAATGATAACATTCTATTTTTGAACTTATATACCCGGAAGATTACGTTATATGTATGTACATAAGAAATGAGTGTGCTACTTTACGCGTGTGCTTTTCTATCTGCTTTTCTGTTTGTCAAAAGCTTCCCGTTAATTAACGCTATACTTTGTAAACTACATTAGTATCTGTGATTTAACAGTAAAATTATTTCCCGGTTAAAGTCATCAAAATTAACTTTAAATCGTAACGAGAAGTCTCCTGATCGTATCACCGAACAATTTTTCTAATACCTCGGAGGCGATCCTGACTATCAAGAAATCTAAAGAAGCGCATCTATATGCATTCCGGCGTGCCCCTCGTCGCATCACGGTTAATCATCGCACGGCGGCGCGCGTCGGGACGAGCGTTAATTGTCATTTGGCTCGTAGATCATTAGCTCTTTTCAAGCTCGATCGCGGTAACGTCACGACGTCCGACGGCAAAGCGGGGGACATCAATACTCGCGCGCGGCTGGATTGAAAAGTGCAAGCTGTAAAGCGGCGAGCCAAGGGTCGTTAAACGTGCCCGACCGCGAGAGATCATTCCGCATCTCCTCGCGACTCGCTCTCCAGACTTTTGCGTCTCAGGAGAACGAGAGAAAGAGAGAGAGAGAGAGAGAGAGAGAAAGTGAAAGAAAACTCGCACATTTACGTCGTCAGGAGATCTCGATTGAATCTACGTTGTCAAAACGCGGCTTCGAGCGACTGACGAAGAGATAAATAATTTAATCTTTGATATTGCATATACTGCATACATTGCTCGAATATTTTCCTACGGTGGCAATCTATGTTACTTAGTAAAAGAACTTAAAATAGATGATTACGCATAGAGACATTGCAAATAAATACATAAATATTATAAAACGTTTCTCCTTTGCTCCTGTATGCGTGTAGCAAAATATAAATTATGATTTCTGAATAAGCTTTGTCGTTTAGTCATTTGTGACACGCAGTGTTATCTAATGAGTTTTTTTTCACAAACGTTCTATTACTGTGTATAAATTTTTCACACTATTCTGCATTAATGAAATTTCTAGAACGACAAGTACGCGATTTTTTTCATTCCTAATTAGTAAAATGTATACGAAAATGATGTAAGAACAGTGGATCACTTCACGCGGACACTTGAGGATTTTCAGTTAGCGAGACGTGAGATGAAACGCCAACGAAATTACTGCCTCAGAACTATCCGGACAGCCGGAGCGACGGAGGAACGAGTTGCGTTTAGTCTCGTTGAAACGACACGACTCCCGGTGCGCTACCTTCTCCGCACACAAAAGCGGAATATCTCGCAGGCGACCTGCATCCCGTCGAGCGCGAAAGGCGGAAGTTTAAGCACGATGCATTAATTTGCGCCAATTAGGACGTCGGCAGTAAACTGCAAACGCGTACTCGCTACGTTGCGTTAATTTGAATCGGATACGCAAGTTAATCGTTTTTAATTCTCTAACTTTATGTGTATTTTATATAAACATCAGTAAACATTCATTGAATTCATTCACATTTTTGTACATAAAATTATAATTTTACAATTGTAATAAGTTTTGTATAACTTGTATTAAAAAAGTATAATTTTGTAATGATACTTTATTTAGAAAAACATGCAAACAACTCTTAATTATTTTATGGTGCTATACGTTAAAACGTTTATTTATTGAAATTAATATCTTAATTCTTATTGTTAATATTCTAAGATCTTATATACAAAAATACAAATTTTGAAAAATAAGTATACATATTTAAAATATTATGTAAACACAATTATAAAATCAATTATATGTATATTCAAATTTTTTTCTATGCATTTATGAAAATATAGAAAGAAACGAAATAACAAAATAACCGCAAGAGGAAGAACATAGAAATTAGTAAATAATTGAGATTAAGATTTTTCTGTGCCCTGTCTTTTTTTTGCTCTTGCCTCCGGCGCTTCTGACACGACAAAGGGCTTTTCACGAAATCTCCGAGGTACGCGAGCGCTTTCTTTGTCAAGCACTCGAGGAGACATCTGTTATTTTCCGAGATTGTATCACTTTCAATGAGCAAAACGTGTTCGTTTCTCCCTTCGTCTAAAAATAATGGCGTAGCGGTAGTGTGTCTCTCAAATAAACATGCAAGCTGAAACGATCCAAAGAAGTGCAAACATTGTAAAATGCAGGGCGCTGCACAAAAGAACTTTATGGAAAATAATTTAGCGCTCCTTTCATAATTCCTCTTTCAAAATTGCGAGTGCTGCTTATGAACGATATAATAAGAACTTTTCAATTTATTCGTTGAAATTTAAAAGTAAAAAGTAATGAAGGTATAAAATACAAAACAGAAAGACGCAATTACTATACAAAGCTATTCAATGCAATATAGTAACATTTTTTCTAATTTTAATTATTTTAATAACACAAGTAAGATGTAAAATGTAATTATAAAAATAATTAAAAAACTTGCATAAAAATATTTGTTTAATCTCTCACTCCACGTGCAATCTGATCATTACATACAAGTGTCATTATCAAGCATGTTTTATGTTTACATATCAATTCTGAAAATAAAATCCGAAAATAATGTAGGACGCTTGTTGTGTTGTGGAAAATCAAAAAGTAAAAGACTCCGTGATATCGTCCTGTGTACTTTTGTTAAACAAGTCTGATGCTTGCAATCGACAGCTTTTTTTCGCGATCATAATGAGGTACTCGGGCGTTAACAACGCCATTGTGCCACGCGCAATTTGTAGCTAACCGTTGTACCGTCGCACGTTCAACTTATTACGTCTATTCCCGGTTTATTACAGCTTTCTATAGATAGAAAGAGAAAATAGATAAATAGAGAGAAAGAGAAAGAGAGAGAGAGGAGAGAGAGAGAGAAAAGAAGGAAGAAGATGGTTCTGAAGAAAAAATTCGCTCTTTTACCATCATTTCAAACAAGCAACGAGATATTTCTGCTCTTATTATACAAATAAGATGAACATCTTATAAATTAGAAAGTATATATAAATGCTTTGTTTCAAATTAAACATATTTGAATAATCATTTGTTGTAAGAATATTCTATTTGTGAACACATATGGAAAGTTACATAACAGATTTACACACGTAATATTCTCTTATCGTAATAAACACTTTCTCCGTTAAAAAGAGTTTGCGTCAAATATTACTGCAATTATTTCACTAAGCGAATAAGATTGAATTGCATAGAGACAAGAGATACACAAAATACGAGAAAGAAATCTTTACTAACAATAACATTTATATAAATGCACAAAACTAGGTATTCAAGTCATTTTATTGAATACATTTTTTGAATCAATAATATCGTGAAATATATATTCTTCTCTTAAAAGTAATAATTATTCAATTGTATTATCGATCAATTGTCAGACGTTAATCATATAGCGATAATATATAGAAGATCCGACCGCGACTTGCAATACAATTCGTTCATTGAGTGCACAAAATTATTATATGAACAGAAAATAAAGAAATCATATCATTCGAAAAATCATATCATTTATTTCAAATATATATCACAAAATATCTCACTGTGAAGAGAATCAAAGGTATAATATGTACAAAAATATGAAGTGAAATTTTGAGAGCATCGAGTAATAATTAACTAATATAAACTTAATCTTTAATAACTTTTAGGAGGTATTAGTTGTAGTTTTTACTCTATAGTAAAGACATTTATGTATATCTTTTTGTTCACAAATCCATCTTACAATCTTTTCAACGATTTCTTAAAAATTTTAAGGAAATCTTAGCGCACTTGCTTTGTAAGATTCCTTAACTCATTAAATAACACAGACGTTTTATTATGATTATTATAAAGATGAAAACGTACCGTGTCGAGAATGGCCGTGGTCAGGCCGGATCCAGCCACCAGCTGAAAGCACAATCCCCGACGGCTTTGCTTTGCTCACAGCGGCGTGGCCGTAGATCGGAGCTGTCGTGCTCCGAAGCTCCTGTTCGCCACACCGATGAAGTACTCGAAGGAATTAGCCGAGAAACTTAGCTATAGACTAGTACGCTGCGATTTCAGAATCGATCTCACTGACACACTACAATTGCACTACAGTTTAACAAGAGTACATCGAAATCTTGCTACGTCGGGAGAAATTTACACTGCTGGCGCTTAACTCAGGTCGTTTAATGTCAAACTTAGAATTACTTTTTCATGTGTTTTCTTTGGGGTGGGGAGCACAATGACGTTGACGGATCCGAGACCGGAACACGTCCTCAAAATCGCGGCAGAGATACCCGTGAGATTACTTGTCAGACGCAAATATTTCGTTTATCAAACGGCGTGCATCGCGTCAGGAAGTACAAGAATATCCAACAGCGGTGTTCACGTTGATGCTTCCTGGCGCGTACGTGCAAGCGCGATGGTTCTCCCGGTAGTTTATCGGTGTTTATCGCGCCTGGCTGGCTGCGGACGCGAACGAGCTGCCTGCGAACCGGAGTGTGCAGTTGAACGCGCGGCGTCGGTGGAGAGGAAAGAAGCACGTGCCTGACTCCCAAAACAGGGGTGCAGTGACGCGTCGCTGCTGCGGTGCGCGGCGCCCGATTGACCACCAGAGTCTGCCTTCCCGCATGCGGAGATCCCTGCCGCACGATTTCGGCGCCCCCACCCCGTTACGAGCGCGCGTTCCCTTGTATGTACCATCGTCGTCTCCCCTTCAGGGATCGGAGCTGTCTCTGCTCTCTCTCCTGTCGCTTCTCATGCTATCTCCGTTTCTCATTCTTTTCCCCCCCTATAGAGTCCCCCAGTTGTCTTTCTCGCTCTGTCATCCTGCGACGAGCGGAGTCGACCAGGCAGTTGCCTTGCCTCCTGGGCAACGTTGCCCCTGACGAGGCTTCTCGACCGGGACCAGTACGGCATATCGTGTATCTGGGTGGAGCCACGCCAACGTGTCCGTGGCTCGTTGCGTTCGTCGCGTTCGTCGATAGTGGGGATAAACCGCAATCGCGCCGTGCGGCTTGAACGCCGCGCAACTCGACAAGGCGACGCAAGTCCAAGTCTTCGCCGTTATGACACGACCGCCGCCGCCGCCACTACCTCCACTACCTCCACTGTCGGGGGCGGTGCATTTTGTGGGCGGAGCTTCGTTCCCCGGTTGGATTAGGGGAACCTCGACGACGCCATTGTTTTCGGCGCACAACGGGCGGAACGCGGAACGCGCGCAAAATCCACGCCGACGCCTGGCGTCGCGACGCCACTCTCGTACGTAACACCGTCGCCGGCCGTCGTTGTCGTCCGCCCGTCATCTTTTCCCCGTTTACCATCGCCGATTGGAGCTGCTCCACGCGGATTTTTCACGTCGACAGGGTAAGTCTGCTGCTATATGCGTTAGATGTGTGTAGAAAAATAGAAAATTGCGACTTGAGCTGCACGAGTATCGCGTTCGAGTTTCTTTAACGCGAGTCCCTTTTTTCGCGCGTGCAACTTCCTTTCATTGTCTTTTATTGTGTATATGCCATTCTTTTTGAGACAGTGACGTGTTACAAGATGCATGGCAAAGACCGCTCTCCGCAATCTATATATTCCAGGTTTCAACACGTTTTGTTCAGGACGTATGAATCATTACAAGTTGCGTCAAATTTTTATTTGAATTTTACTTCAGCATTTATAAAACAATAATGAATTTTCTTTTGAATAATTTTAAGTTTACATATAATACATATAAGTAATTCGTTTCAAGATTTATCTTCAAAGTGTGAGAGAAGGAGACTCACTTTATATTCTTAAGGTGAAAAATGAATACTGAGTGTAAATATTTTAATTTGTTTAGTGTTTTGATCCAAAGTTTCTTTTTTTCACAACTTCTTTTTGGTTCGTGTAAAACGGGAGCAGATTTTGACAGATGGAAATCGAGTTTGACATTCCGACGTCGCGCGTCGTACAGCATTTATCATAATCGTCATAATCCACCTCTTAATTTGCCTGTCTCCGATAACTCGTATAATTGTTTTTTATCTCCGACGCGTTCGTATGTATGCGCAATCGCGTATATGCGCGAGCATTGTGTCTGTTCCATCCGACATGGAACTTCGTCCAACCCTCTTTTCGCACCCTTTTTCTCGTGCCTTTATTTTATCTTCCATGTTTTCTCCGTCCGCAAATACGTATACATAAGCGTGGGTTGACATAAGAGAGAGACACGATAGGGGTTTACGCTGAAAGAAACCGCTCTAATGGTAGATAATGGCGGCCGCGAGTAAAAACCGACGTTTGCTCTTTCTTTGAGAATTAGCGAGTGCTTTAAAGCGATTACTCCGCATACAAAGCAAGTCGCACGAAATAGCGCAATTACGTGAAATTAAAGCAAACACATTTTTGTAACATATACATGTTATACTTACTAACGCGTAACATTTGTCAAAAGATGGTGTTTGATTCGTAATTTTGTTTTCATTGTGTAATTTACGGTACTGTAATTAAAACATTGCAAACAAAGTAGCAAATTAGAATGTGTAGAAACATTTATATATAGATTACCTACCGATCAATGCTGCGGTTGTATTATATTTCTATGTGTATGTAAAAAATATATTAAAAATATACGAATATATATTCTTTCTCTCTCTCTCTCTCTCTCTTTCTCTCTCTCTCTCTCTCTCTCTCTCTAATAAACATTTAATCTTTAACCGTCAATTTAATTTCGGTGCGCATTATCGAGGAGAGCAATTTCCGTAGAGAATTAAACGATCATCTGAAATAAGTGATTTGTCTCGATACAAGTAGGCAGATAAGCAAGAGAGAAAGAGATCAATCCTTTCCGCGTAACATAAATACTGTAAGAGAGTCGAGATTCCTTTGCCCGGCCGGATGGAACAGGTGGCTCCAATTAGGTGCCAATTACCTGCGTATTTAGCTTGTTCCCCGTCGGGGCGGCAATCGGTGCGATTAACGACGCGCTTGAGGGAAATAACGCAGCAAAAAAAAAAAAAAAAAATGCAACGCGAATACAATGCGATCCGTCGAGAAAGTTTCGCGATGCATCCCAGGCAATGCGCAAATTATTTTGATCATTCATCGCGCTGTATATAAAGCCTCGTCGCGCTCGCAAAAAACTCGTCGGCTACCAATTATTTTTATATTCGTAAAGCGCATGTATGTATGTCTGCACGATTGTTCGCGCCAATCATAACTTCACGTTGGCGCCATTATACGAGCGAAAATTGATTTCACAATGTGATTTATCCCACGTTGTTCCCTTCAATTAGTAATGCGCGGATAGAAATAAAAAATTGTTCGTGTGATGCATTCATCGA